>CAUYRT010094400.1:0-12850 GCA_963574885.1 Lepilemur ruficaudatus | reverse complement strand
GAAGGCCTGCAACAAGCAGAACACCTGAGAATGTTGAATGTGTAGGGGTTAGGGTAAGAGGTGCTAGGAGGACTGTGTGAGGTCCCAAGGTGCCTACGTTGAAGGGGACTGAGGTGTTTATTGTCCTATCAACAATGTTTTTTGTATCTTATATCTTCTTCAATAAATGTCTCTATTTTTCATATTATATGGCTGGATACCTTCCGAACAGACCTTGTATATGAAGTGTACTTTCTCTGAACATCTGAGTGTAATATGAATAAATTTGCAATTCCACCAGGTATTGAAGCTTGATATGCGAAACATTACTTTAACTTTGTTTAAGAGCAATGTTATATTTCATTCACTTCATTGAAATTGTGAGTTTCTCTCTGATTCTCATGCTGCTGCTGTGATATCTAAAATGTTTGTGTCTACCTCTAACAGGTGTTAGAGGTTGGCTATGACTCTGTAAGATTTTCTCTTTCTCATTGGTTTTTTGTGGTTGGAATATGATATGCCTAGGTGTAGTAATTTTGGTATTTATCCTGCCTAGTATTTATCCTCCCTGGGCTTTCTGACTGTGGTCTGGTGCCTGCCATTATTTTGGAAAGTTCTAAGCCACTATTACTTCAAATATTTCTTCTGTTCTGTTCTTTTCTCTCCTTTTGTTATCCCAATCATGTTTTTTTTTTTTTTACACCTTTTCAAACTGTCCCGCAAAAAAAATGGTGAGCTAATACCTCTTATATTAACCTGAATGGAACTGGAGACCGTTTTTCTAAGCTAAGTATCACAAGAATGGAAAAACAAGCACCACATCTACTCATCATTAAATTGGAACTAATCAGTCAACATGGACACATATGGAAATAACATTCATCAGAAATCAAGCAGGTGGGAGGGGGAGGAGGGGATGGGTAAATTCACACCTAATGGGTACAATGCACACTCTCTGGAGGATGGGTACACCTAAAACTTTGGCTTAAATGGGACAAATGCAATTTTTGTAACCAAAACATTTGTAACCCCATAATATTCTGAAATTAAAAAAAAATTGTCCCACAGTTCTTTGATCTTTGATGTTTCTTTCTTTTCCCATTATTTTTCCTCTTTGCATTTCAGTTTGGGAAGTTTCTATTGACATATCTCCAAGCTCACTGATTCTTTCCTTGGCCACATCCAGTCTACAGACATACCCGTTGAAGACATTTTTTATCTCTGTTACAATGTTTTTGATTTCTAGCATTTCTTTTCAATGCTTTCTTAGAGTTTACATCTCTATGCTTATTCTTGCATGTTGGCCACTTTTTTGCTTATAGCCTTTACTATATTAATCATAGTTATTTTTAATTTCTGATCTGGTAAGTCCAAAATTTTTACAATATATGAGTCTGGTGCTAATGCTTATTTTTCTTCTTTGGTATGTGCTTTCCTTGTTTTTTTGTCATGTCTAGTAATTTTCTGTTGAAGGCTGGACATGTTGTGTTGGGCGATAGGACTGAGTTGAATAGGATTTTGATGTGTGGTTGTATGTTAATCTAGCCAGGAGTTGAACTTTGTTTAATGTTTGCTGTAGTTGTAGGTGCCAGAGGCTTTAAGTTCCTCCAGTGTCCTTGCTTATGTGTCCCCTTTTGACTTTGGGCTTCTCTAAGTACTGGTTCTCAGAGAGAGTCCACATCTTGCAGCTCAGCTATAATCCACTGATATATACTGGAGCCCAGTTAGTGTGTGTGAAATGTGGGTGAAGGGAAGTGGTCTGTAGTCTCATGATTAAATCTCAGGCTTTTCGTGGGTCTGTGTCTCTGGGCTGTGACCTTCACAGGTGTTTTCTCAGTGGTATAGCCTATGTATACTTTCCACCCCCCCACCCACTGCCCCTTCTCCCCCCTTGAAGTGTGACAGGAGGTCTAGAGGGGGCTGGAGTGGGAGGAATGCCCTTCCCCCAGCTGGAATGAGGCTCTGGCAAAGCCATTTTTCTTGGAGAGTAGATTTTTGTTAAGGAGAACACTACCCTAGGCCTATTTCACAATGGTTACTCTTCCATGCCATGGCCAGCGCCACGTGGGGATCTTTCTAAGATCTATGCTGTGAGAGCCTGGTGGCAGAACTTGTAGTGTGGGGGCTACCCTGGGACTACAGCCCCAGGACTTTCTCACTCTCGCACTGCTATACTGAGCCTCCAGCAACCTGTCAAAACTGCCATTTAAGTGTTCCAACCAGTTTACGGCATCAGCGGCTTCTGGTCCAGGTGAATGGCTTTCCCTGGGACTTTGGATCACCCATATCTCTAGATTTCATGGTGGTGGTTTATTCTGAAGGCTCATTTTTTCTTTTTTTTCTTTCTTTTTTATTTTTTTATGGTTTTTTTCTTTATTGAAGTATAATTTACATATCATGCCTTTACTCCATTTTAAGCGTACAATTAAATGATTATTAGTAAATTTACCAAGTCGTACAGCTATTCACATAAATCAGTTTTAGAGGATTTCCTTCCCCCTATTGACACCCCTAATTCCCATCCCCAACAACATTTCAAGCATGCCCCTCCCCTCCACAGTGCTCACCGCATCCCTCAGATGTGGGTCTATACCCCCCACCCCCCGAATCCCTAGTGAACACCACCACCATTTGAGTACCATAGTGTTAATCAGTCAGTACCAATTTGATGGAGAGTACATGTGGGGTGAAGGCTCATTTTTTCTGATGGGTCCAAGAAAAGTTGTTGATTTTCATTCTGTTCCAACTTTTTCTTGTTGTAAGAAGGTGAGCGATGGCTTCCAAGCTCTTTACATGTCAGAGCTGAAACCAGAAAGAAGTCCGTTTGGGGCTCACCTGTCTTGACTGTGAGCTGCTGAAGTCCGGAGACCCAGTCCATCACTGTGGTCTAGAGTAGCCTGTAGGCAACACACACAACTGGTCTCAACCACTTGGTGGTTTTCAATCCAGGTTACTAATCTTAATCACTGTGGAGCTTTTAAAATTTGTAGCTGCCTAGCCTGATTCCTGAAGATTCTGCATGAGTGGGTCTGACAAAGACCCAGGCATCTGTGGGTTTTAAAATCTCCCAAGGCAATTCTGACAGACACGATGTAGGCACTCCGGATGATGGCTGTACACTCAACACGTCTCATGTTAGAAAAAGGAAAATGTTTTGGCTTCCTTTCTATTGTTCAGTCTCCCCACCATCCCCCAGAAAATTGCATCACCTAGGGTCGGGAGCAATGTTAGACGATCAAAGAGTTAGGTTTCGGAACTAATAAATGAAATAGAGATTGTTATGTAATATTTAATAGTCAGGGTCCAGCCAAGAAAATGGAGAAAAAGAAATCACACCAGTTATTTCAGTAGGGATACTTTAATGTGGGGATATAAAATGCTGGAGGACTGAAAAAGCAAAGCACCATCTCTGAAGTAATAGAGAGGTAACAAGTACAAGAAGCAGTAACCATGACCTAGAGTTATCAGAACCTAGGAGCTCAGAGATGCGGTCCTGCACACCTGGACTCAGACCTTGGAGGAGGAGGTCAGCTGGCTGCTAAAGGAACTTCAGGGGCGTGCAGGTGGGGTGCCATGGAGCTGGGACTCAGACCTCTTGCGAGGGGTGTATGCTGCCAGTTTGCAAAGGGAGAAAAAGCTGGAGATGGAACCAGTCACTGCTGCCACCAGGTGAAGTGCCAGGGCCAGGTCATCACTGCGGGGAACAGTGAAGGAGCCAGTCCTTCATCCCTCCTCTAGCCCTGCAATCTCCTCTATCGCTCACTCCTGGCAGAACCAACAGGGCAACTGGCAAAGGAGAAGTGGGGTGTGCACAGTCCCAGCCCCAGCATCACAGAGTAGAGCAGGACTTCAAATAACGTTTTGTTTTGTTCAATGTCATTTCTTATAAAGTTGATGAGAAAAGAAATCAATTCCTGGCTGGGGCCAGTCTGGGTGGTTTGCACGTTCTTCCCATGTCTGCGTGGGTTTTCTCCGGGTACTCTGGGTTTCTCCCACATACCAAAGCTGTGCACATTAGGTGAGTTGTCTACGCGGTCCTAGTGTGAGTGAGTATTGGTGTGTGTCAGTGCATTGGTGGGATGGCTTCTTGTCCAGGGCCAGTTCTTACTTTGCACCCTGAGATGCCAGGACAAGCTTGGGCCACCCAAGACCCTGAACTGAATGAACAGGGTTGGAATGAATGAAGACAAGTGATTATAAAGTAAAGATTTGTCAAGTTATAATAATCTTACCAGTGCAGGACAATAAATGATGTGGTCCAAAGGTGAGCGCTCAGGGAGCCCACCAGATTTGTGGCTGTTTCTTTTAGGACATGGGCAGTGTTAGGACCTGCTCCTTACAGTTTTTGCTGTGCAACATTTATTCCTCGGTATAACCCCCCACTACCGTCATTGCCACTCACTGATTCATCGGAAATTGGGTAAGTAATTATCTTATTGGTTTCCCTAATCTTTTAAAAATGTGTGTAGAGCTCAATTTACTTCAGTATTTAATATTAGAAGTGTTTTGGATCTTTTGTTAGAAGTTTGGTGATGTTTTTGTGACCAGAAATATGCCATAGAAACGTAACTCTTGTTAGCCTCATAAAATTGGTTTCCTTACATTTTGCTTCACTTAAAGTTGCAGTTTCCAAGACCTATCTACGATGTAAAGTGAGGACTTACCGTATAGTATGGAAGGGGGGTTAGGAACTGAGAGGTAATAGTTTACTAACCAGAACAAGTTGCATTCAGAGAGTTAAATCTATTAGTCTAACTCACAACAGAGGAGATTGGAGGTCCACGAAGTCACACTAAAGAAAGCGAGTATCTCTGAGCATAGTGACACTGGACTGGACGTTGATTTCAGCGCATTTACTTATCTTAAGGGGGGGCCAGTCAATACCGGAGGCTCAGAGAAAGGAGCTGCTTATGGAGGCAGATGTTGGCTGTGCTTCGTCCTCATCATAAATTAATTGCTTGTGAGGGACAGAAGCCCACTTGAACCATAAGAGGTTTCCTGTTTGGGTAAGAGGGTAATTGACGGATGATGTGTACAGCAGGGAGGGGATCAGTTCTCGGGATGGTGAGGCGGTGGACTGGGAGGCAGGAATTTTGGGTAATGCCCTCTGCTGAGGTTCTTCCCCTGAAGGGGTTGAGTGCTTCAAGCACTTCACCTGAGTTAGTACATGTCTTGGTTCTGATTTCATGTTTTTCAAGTCCCTTTCCCATTATAATTTGATCTTCTATTCTCTCCAAAAGGAAGAGAATCTTGTGGCATGACTAAGAAGTAGCCCAGTCATGCAGGGCCATTACTCCATAGGCATTGGGTTTATAACATGAGTCTCTATTAATTTGGTTATGGTGAGTCTGCTCTTGAGAGACAAAATATGAGGGTTACAAAATCAGGACTCTGTGCCTTTAAGGTATTGTCGTGATGATTGTTGCTCCACTTAACAAGCTACTTCAGGGATGTTCAGGCGCGACTTTGGCACCACATGATTTTCCCGTTACTTGCTGACTTTATAAATTTCCTGGGGCTTACCTATAGAAAGCAGGACCTGCAGGACTTCTCCTCTGGGAACATCTCCAAAGTTGTCTTCTCAGGGGGCTCGAGAATTATGATCCTCTCCCAGCTCTGTGGGAAGGAGGGCCACACTCCTGCCTAGGCCCCCTGACCTCCTCATGGCTCACCTAACCTTGACGGAAACTTCCAGCAAAGCATTTCTGCAGAGTGATCCATAAAGCATGACCTATAGCTATATTAAACCTATGAACATCCACCTCCAACAGTGAGAAACAGTTTTATATGATGAAGTAGTGATTACATTTTCTAATGACTGCTCAAAGCATTTTGTAATCTATAGGCAGTATATTTCTTAGCACCCAGGAGGCCTCCCAGCTCCCCTATTTGTCATTCTAAGCTTTAAGTAGAGCCCAGAATTGGAGGCGAGCAATCCTGGCATGCGTCACCCCTCCGGAGCTCAGTCTATGCAACGTAAGTAACCCGGATTTAAGGACTCTGCCCATGATGAGTCTGTTTGTCTTCAGCGACAAAAGTGAAACATTGTATGCATTAAACGTGGGACCCCCTCACACTCAGAGTTTCTTTTTTAAAAAACTGGGCCATATTTTTCAGACTCCAAGTGAAGTGCTAGCATTTTCCATTTCCCTGCAAGAAAGTTTTTTTCTGATAAAAAGTTGAGAGCTGTAGATCCTTTGCAAAGTCTTCAGAGGGTTTTATGGTGACGTGTAGTGGGCTCTGTTCCAACTCTTCATAAAAGGAGCTTTCTGATCAGAGACCTTTGAGCTCTTTTTCCTGCCTATCCGTCAAACCTGGCTGGGGCTTCCAAGGCAAGCAGTTCTGGTTTGAAGTTCGAACTGTATAAGATTTTACAGTTTTTATAAAGAAAGAGCAGTGTCCCTTCCTTTAACGTGTTGTTGCTAATTTTGAAGAAAATGCCCTGCATCCAGATTCTAATAAGGTGTAGAAAAGATGGGAGGACAACAGAAAATGTAAATGCAGGATTTATTGGGCCTATTACAGGGCTGGGCCAGTGTTGGACAGGGAAATGGCTTTGCTAATTGATCGCCAGGAGGGGGGTCACTGCCTGCTGTTGGGAATGAGGCTGTGAAGGTTATCTTCTCATTCAAAAATATGCCCTGCCTCCCAAAGAGTTCTATTCAAAATATAAGCTAGAGCGAATATTCTAATATAGGACATGAACTGTTATGTTGAAAGGGATTTATATACACATAGGAATAGACACACATACATGTACATACACGTGTGGCTGTGCGCACGCACACGCACACACGCGGCTGCCCCCGTGTCAAGCTCGATGCTGCGCATGTGTGTGTTTCATCAGAGGAGCATAGATTTGGAGCCTGGGCTATTATTTCCAGTGACTTGCCGCCTCGGGGGCAGCAGTGGAATGGAAAAGAGCAGGGTTGCCTGTTCTCCGAGCGACACTCACTGCATCTGAAAGGTCATGTCATGTTTCCTGGCAATTGACTCAATAGGTTTGGATTCTGCAACATAAGGTCGCGCCGTTTCCACTCTGCTTGTGTTTCCTGGGGAACACGCCTTCCGGTTGTTTTCACATTGACCTCATTACCCAGCCCCGGTGACAAGCTTGGCATGTACATGCAGCTGGCTCAGGGCCACCCTGACCCTACAAACCCAGCGCCTCTGCCCAGGCCAGCGTGGGCAGACGTGGCTGTCTCTCCCTTGTCTCAGAAAGGCCGGATCCCTCAGCCTCCCCCGGCAGAGACTGGCTGGGTATCACTGAACAAAGGTTACAGGAGCGCCAGGATGTCGTGGAGGAGCTGGGGGCCATTTCTCCCATTTATGGGAGGGCAGAGAATGAAGAGGGGAGACAAGAGACACCCAGGCCCCCGGTCTCTGATCTTTAATGTGTGAGCGCAAGGATCTGATCAAGACCAACACAAAATTTCCAAAATTCCCCAACACCTTTTCAGGGTGAGTATTTTCTAATCAGTTCTGGGAGCTCATTTTGAGGAATGAGAAAGTGATTTCCTTGAACCCACCTTCTCTGTATACTTCCTGCCTATAAAAATATCTCCCGGGTCACTTTCCAGACTCTTGCAATAGTTGCGGAAACAAGATTGTTGCAGCCCTGGGAAGCGGACTCCACCAAAGTTAAAATACTCAATGAACTCGAAGTTTTAGTTCTCCAACCTTTTGAGGAACTTGAGCATGAATCAGTGGCCAAGTGCCTCTCTCAGTTGAACCCTAGACAGCCACCTGGAGTGGGATGGGGCTGGGTTTTGGGTGTATGAGGACCCAGTCCCACTGTGGCTAGATCCCTAGTGTTGTGACCGTGGGGGAGTTATTTGAAATCTCAGAGCTTGTCACATGGAGACCATGACCCCGACCCTTATTATAAGGGTTAAATTAACTATTAGGGAGTAGTTAATTAAGGCTAATTTAAGTCATTTAAGTCTGTGTTTCTGGTTTTCACTGTGGCATTATTTCATTCACCGCTGATTGTTTGCTGAAGCTGGAAGAAAAAAACTAAAGTCCGGTGTGGAGACAAAGGAAATTCCAAACCATGAAGGTCAATCAGTAGAATCATTTCACTCAGGAAGCTGTCAAGACACTGGGACTAGAGATATTCAAAGAAAAATTGGATGTAATACTTAGGGAAATGGTATGGGAAGACTTTTTGCCCTTGTGTATGTGTCTGAAGGAGATGACCCGGTAGCCGATCTATAAATAAAATGCTTTTTTGTTGTCTGAAATTTTGGGTGCTTTGGGAATAGTGGGATGTGTCGGGCACTTTGAAAAGTGGTAATACAAAAAGCGTCGCAGGAGAGTGGAAGCCCGATGTTTCTCTTCATCACAAAAACTATATTCAGAATGGGAGGCCCATTCCAAATGCAAACCTGACCAGGTCGCTCGCTCTCTTAGAGTAGATGAAGCTGCTCTTTATAAGCATGTGTGCTGCTTCGGCACTACGGAAGTTTATTTCTTTATTTATTCCTGCTCCGTAGTCCGAGGCAGCCGTGCCTGGTTGGTGGGAAGCTTTCTTCTACGTGGTGATTCAAAATCCAAGCTCCTGTCGTCTTGTGGTTCCACTGTCTCCTACCTGCTTGCCATCCTCTGCATGAGCTGGCAGAAGGGGAAAAGATGTGTAGGAGGGACAGCCACCTCTTACAGCTCAAGAGCCTCCGCCAGAACAGGCGCTGCCTTCCTTTTCGTATTCCACTGGCGAAGACTGAGCTGCAGGCCACAGCCACCACCCCGGGCAGCTGGGTTGCCCAGGAAGAAGAGGAGGAGATGCCCCCAGTGGTCAGCTGGGAGTCTTTCCACACTCTCTTTCTTAAAGTCCCTCTACAGACCCCCCACTGCTCTGGGGTATTCTCACCACGCAGAGCAAAGTCACAATCTGTCATCTTTGAGAAATAGACAAAAGCGCGGAGTCTCTCCCCGTGCTTATACCCATTGCCAGTTCTGCTCGCAGGCACAGGGAGCATCAGTGCAATCCCGATGCAGAGGGCCAGAGAAACTGTTCTCCAACGATGTCTAGTCCATGCAGCGAGGTTCTCCTGAAGAGCTGGTGCACCTTCACAAGGCCTGGAGTGGACAGGCAGCATGGAAGGGGCTAATTTCGATGCTGGCGTCCCATGGATGGGCTGCCTGGGGAAACACAGAGAAGGACGGTGCCAGCCCTGCGCAAGGTGAGCTGAGCTCTTTTCTCCGTGGGCGCTGCTAACAAGGCTCCTCTTGATCGCCGGCCTCTGCCGTGTGGCTCCCACCCGCACGGCGAGCCTGCCTTGTATGCACAGGCTGGCGAATCCCCAGGGCCCAGTTGCATAGGAACATGCGCAGGTGTCATAATTAGCCATTTCCTGCCAAAACCCCACAAATAAGTACAATCCTCAAGACACAACCCTCTGGAATCTTGCACAGAATTGTTTGCAGACCAAATAATATTCATCTGTACCCTGTTTAATTACCCACGCCGTATTTTTAACTGCCCTAGACTTGCTGGTACAAATTTTACAGAGAATCGGATATGAGGGCAGTTAATAGCAGGAGGGCCTCCAGCCGCCACGCCGAGCTCAGCAAAGCCGAGACCGAGGCTGCTCTGCCCGCAGACCGGTCAGGGGGCGCAAGGTCGCAGTTTCCTGCTCTACGCCTTGCCCGTCAAGACCAATAAACATGTCACGAAGTGACCAGAAACATGTGAATTTGGAAAGGCAAACACTGACACTGAGCACAATGTTTCAATGGTCCTAGCCACTTCTTCTGTCTCCAATGAGGGGAAATTAAGGCGCTAGATTGTTTATGGTGCGACCCCCCCCCTTAAATACCCAGCTTTCTGCCTCCAGGCATTCACTGCACATGTCAGAAAATACATGAACTCAACAAACATTTTTTCCTTCTAAAAGAAAATCAGATTTCATGTTAAAGTCTAAATGATGCTTACTAACTGTTCGGGCAATGGCTTGGGATCGGATTATGCATGCTAATGGCGTGGATAAAGCCCCCTCCCCTGCAGGCCCCACCCCAGTCAGCAGGGCGTCCAGGGAGCCAGCGTGCATTTTGCACTGCAAGAAAGATGCCTGCTAGGGACTTTATCACGTGGTCTGCCAAGGTGTTTAGAGGCCGCATGTTGGATAAGCAATTGCTCAGGTTACCTGGAGATTTACGCAAATGTATTTTCATCACACAGTTTATTTGTTCGTGGGTAGACGCAGCCACAGCCTCTTCATTCAGAGGGTCGCGGCTCCCATCTGGTTTGGAGTTTGAAAATCATGGTATGTACTGTTAGTCCTTTCCCCAGGCTGAAGGCTGCACAAAGGCTGTTCTTGGGCAAATACAAACGCAACTACATGGTTAGATGCGAAAATTCAGATGAGAAAGTACCGTATGAAATACGATATTGGGACTATCAGGAGTGAACAGATGTGAGAGGAATGGAGAAACAGTAATTTTCTTTCCTGTATTTGTAAAGTATAGCGTGTGTGTGTGTGTGTGTGTGTGTGAAAGAGACACAGAGACACTGGGTGACAGTCATTTGAACAAAGCTGTATTTTTTAAAAAAAATTTGAAATAAACCTGTATTGTTTCATTTTCTTATTATTGTAAATAAAGCTTCAATGAACATCTTCCTATAAAGGACTTCTTTTAAGTCATCTATTAGCATAAAAGAGGTGACTGGCCAAGAGTCACTCATTGGCATAAGAGGGGTCCACCAAGAATAACAATGACACTGCTATCACTCTGGGAATTCCAAGGGTTTAGAAATTCAAAGGCTGCTCTTTGGGTGAAGGGAATGCTACACTACACAGGGGCCTGGCAGACAGCCTCTGTTCTGGCTCTGCTGATCCCCACCTCCTGGTAGTCACACCTTGTGCAATCCCCTCCCTTCCCAGGCTGGACCTAGTGACTCACTTCTAGCAAACGGGATACTGGAAATGTGATGGGCTATCACTTCTGGGATTAGGTTGCAGGGACTCTGGCTTCCTTCCTCACTGCTCCTCCTCTTCCTCTCTTGCTTCCTGCATTCATGGAGCTACTGCCGTGCTGTGAGCATCTCAATGGAGGCCCATGTGGAAGGAAGTGGAAAGGCCTCTAGCCAACCATCAGGAGAAACTGAGGCCCTCCATGCAACAGCCCGGGTGGCACTGAATCCTGCCAACTGGGTGTGTGAGCTCGGGGGTAGACCTACACCCAGTCAGGTCTTGAGCTGAGACCCCACACTCTGCTGACACCTTGACTGCAATCTTGTGGGAGACCCTGGGCTCCACATACCCTGCTAAGCTGTGGCTGGAGCGCTCTTGACCCAGAGAGTATGATACTGTAAATATTTGCTGTTTCAAGTCACTTAAGTTTTGAGATTTTTAAAATATAGCAACAGATAAAATAACACATTACCCTATTCTTTGCTGACATTTTCCTCTAGGAAATCTGTTTGCCCATATACTGCAGAAACAGCTTCCAGATCATGGGCTGAAAGATGGATTATGAATACAATATTTAAATTTAGATTTGTCTTTATGGCTGTTCATGTGAGCTTTGGCTGCATAAAATGTTGATGTTATTTTGTTTCCCTTGAAGACATTCTTATTTACCTCTTACTATTTTCTTTGGAACAGGTTAATATAAGATTAGTATAGTTGGTAGATTTAAATTTTATTAATCATTTTTAAACAAAGCAGACAACATCCAACATCTATCCATTGTTATTTAAAGACCAACTGGGAGAGGGTAATGGAAACTCTGTTTAGGTTTATTTTTATTACACATTAGGTTTATTTCCCTAAAATTGAGTATATATCAAACTAGTCGGGGATTGGGCTATTAAAATGCTACTTGTGGAGAATCTTTTTTAAAATATGAATACTCAACCCTAAAGTTATGTTTCTGTTGAAAGTTATTATTGTAGAATTTGAATTTTCTTGGCACTAAGCCACTGGTAGTTGTAAAGCCTACACCTGTCAATTTGCTCCCTAGTAGATACTTTTCATTTGGCGACCACTTGTTTCTCTGTGGATAAATTCAATTATAAATTACAATCGAATTGACTTTTTCATAGCATCCTTCACTCTCCAAGTATCTTAAGCCCTCTGTGGATTGTAAAGTAATTACAGTGCTCAAAGGACAGTTTAATAATTGTGTCCATGAACACAGACTCCCTCTATATTCAAGAAGGGCTCATTCCCAGCCGGGAACATTAAATTGGATTTTATGGAGACTGGGGACTGTTGGCTCAGACAGCTGGGCGATCCCCAGTGCTATTTTGAAAAGTATCCTGGGATCTCTAATTTCCACCTGGATAGTCCGGGAGGTGAGAGAATGACTTTCCCTGGGTGTGACCTTGCGTTCCACCTGGGGTCTTGGACCAGGTGACCTTGGACCCCAGAGGTGAGAGGTGCAACACGGTCAATTATATAACCTCTTAATTATTTTGACTGAATCCCAACTGCATTCTCGTGGTCGGTTCTCTCCCAGGTGAGTTCAGATGGTGGCCAAGGAGAAATATTAGAAAGTTCTCAGAGAGCTGTTTCACAAGAATGTTTTAATTGGTTTGCACCTGATGTTGTTTTGTTGTTTCTTTTTAATAATTTCTTTTTTCATTCTGTGGTGTCATTCGTGTAATACACACGTGACGAACTCTCAAGGTTATTTGATTTTGTGCCACAGTTTTCCTTGGGCGCATCTAAAATGGAGGCTTTCTGTCTTCCTGCTTTTGTTCCTTTTCATCTGCTAGCCTGGCACAGCTGACCGAGTGATTAAGTGATTGCTGCATCTTTTGCATCTCACCTGAGAGGCTTCGTAGGAAAAGGTGCTAATTAAGTTGAAACTGTTGGCCCCATTGTCTATGTGGGCTCCAGGAAGCAAAAGACCTCAGTCAGTTTGC
>CAUYRT010094399.1:0-19039 GCA_963574885.1 Lepilemur ruficaudatus | reverse complement strand
TAGTCCCAGCTACTTGGGAGGCAGGGGCAGGAGGAATGCTTGAGTACAGGAGTTTAAGGTTGTAGTGAGCCATGATTGTGCCACTGCACTCCAGCCTGGGCAACACAATGAGACCCTGTCTCAATAAGTAAGTAAATAAATAAATAAATAAATAAACCCTCAGACTCCCCATTGCAGTTAGCATGGATGCCAGACCCCTGACCTGGTCTGCCCTTCCCTGCCCCTCTGCCTACCCCTGGCTCCAGTACCCTTCCCTCCATCCCAGCCACACTGGCCCTTCTGCTGTCCTTGGAACACACCAGCTGCTTTCCCACCTCGGGGCCTTTCCACCAGCCACTCCCTCTCCTGGAATGCTCCTCCTGTAGACCTTTGCATGACTGACTCTATCTCTTCATTCCAGTCCCAAATACCCTCTTCTTGGACTCTTTCCCTGATATGACCACCCCAGTCTACAGTAGCCACCAGCCACTCGCTGCCATGCCACCCTGTTTTAATTCTCTGCACAGCTCTTACTGCTGTCTGGCCCTTTTCTGGTTTTCTGGGCCTTCCTTGTCTAGAATGTAAGCCCGCTGAGGGCAGGGAGCTCTCAGTCTCCTGCACAGCTGTAAGTCCCTGGTGCTGGCAGGTGCTGAATAAATGCTGGTGAGGTGTGATGCACAGAGTGCTGCAGGGAACATGATTAGCTCAGGCCAAGGGAGCAGGGGGCAGCTGCTCCAGGCTGACCTGAAATGTGTCTTAAAGGATGCCTAGGATTTGGGCAAGAGAAGGGAGGGAGGCATTGCACGTCCAGGCACCCTCGGGTGAGACAGATGGCCACGGCCTTGGAAGGATGCTGAGAACCTGGAGTATGTGTGTGTGGAAGGCTGGTAGCCCAGGGAGAGCAGGAGACGGGCTGTCAGTAGTGACTATAGAGGTAAAACAAAACCCCCTCACTTGGCTCTGAGATGACAGACTAGGCCACGGGAACCCCTCTGTGGGAGGCCAGTCTCTCTGGAGCACCCAGTAACACATTACCTTTTTTGTTTTTAAATTACTCGGTTCATGCTTCATGTAGGTCATGAATGTACATGGTAATAAAAATCAAATTGTACAAAAGGGCATATAGTGAAAAATAACCTCCTTCCTACATTGTCTGCATGTCCTCTTGCTTCCTTTCACAGAAATGGCCCCTCTTAAGACTTCCCTGGAGGTTCTCTCAGAAATATTCTCAACATTTATACATTTATTATTATTTTTTGGTTGGACTTTTTGGTTTTTATTGATTTTTAAAAATAAGGAGGTATACGTATTTTGGGGGCATGTGTGATAATTTTACACAGTCATATAATCAAATCAGAGTAATTGGAATATCCATCACTTAAATATTTATCTTTACACTAGGAACATTCAAATTCTTCTCTTCTAGCTATTCTGAAATGTACAGTTGATTAATATTAACTGTAGTCACCCCAGTGATCCATTGAACACAGGTCTTATTTCTTCTAAGTGTGTATTTGTACCCATCAATCAACCTCTCTTCATTCCCCTCCTCTCCACCCATTTCTAGCAACCACCAGTCTATTTTCTATCTTCATGGGATTCACTTTTTTAAGCTCCCACATGTGAGTGAGAACGTGCAACATTTGTCTGTGTTTGGCTTATTTCACATAACATAATGACCTCCAGTTCATTCAGTAAATGGCAGGAGTTCGTTCTTTTTCGTGGCTGAATAATATTCCATTGTGCATATACTGCATTTCCTTATTCATTCATCCATTGATGGGCACTTAGGTTGATTCCATATTTTGGCTATTGTGAGTAGTGCTGTAATAAACATGGGAGTGCAGATATCTCTTTGCTATATTGATTTCCTTTCTTTTGGATATGTACCCAGTAGTGCTGGATCATATGGTAGTTACACTTTTAGTTTTTTGAGGAACCTCCATACTGTTCTCCATAGTGACTAATTTACATTGCCACCAACAGTGTACAAGTGTACAAGGGTTCCCCTTTCTCCATGTCCTCACCAGCATCTGTTAATCCTGTCTTTTTCATAAAAGCCATACCAACGGGTGAGATGATATCTCATTATGGTTTTGATTTGCATTTCTCTGATGATTAGTTATTTTGAGCATTTTTTCATATACTTGTTGGCCATTTGTTATGAACATCTGTACATTTATGACAAAGCATGCTGTTGTTTTTTACATGTAATAGTGACATACTATACACCTTCTTTGGTATCTTGCTTTTTTCAACCTTCTCTTTATCTCTGAGATTGTTAGCTATTGCTGTGTAGCAAATCATCCCAAAACTTGGTGACTTAAAACAATCACCTTTTATTATTATTTGTGATTCTGGGCTTGCCAGGGCTTGCTCATGTATCTGTGGCCAGTTATGGGTCAGCTCAGTGATTTAGGTGCTCTTTTTTTTTGAGACAGGGTCTTGCTTTGTTGCCTGGGCTAGAGTGCAGTGGTATCATCGTATTAATAGCTCACTGCAACCTCAAATTCCTGGGCTCAAGTGTTCCTCCTGCCTCAGCCTCCCAAGTACCTGGGACTACAAGGATGCACCACCACGCCCAGCTAATTAAAAAAAAAATTTTTTTTTTATAGAGACAGGGTCTTACTATTGCCCACGCTGGTCTCTAAGTCATGGCCTCAAGTGATCCTCCTGCCTTGGCCTCCCAAAATGCTAGAATTATAGGCGTGAGCCACCATGCCTAGCCTCTTTGCTGCTCTTGACTGGACTCTCTTATGTGTTGTGAGCCTTGGCAGAGACAACTCAGCTCTACTCCATGTGACCTTTCATCGTCCGGTCGGTTGGCCTGGCCTAGGTTAAGGCTGGCCCAAGCACGTTCAAATAGTGGTCACAGAGAAGCAAGATGGAAGAAGAAGATGTAAGCCCTTTTCTAAGCTTCTGTGTGCTTCAGTGTTGCTAATGTCCTATACTGGTCAGTGTAAGTCCTGTGGCCAAGTCCAGGGTCCGTACAAGAGGCCGCAAAGCATATGGATTCAGGAAGCATGAAGACACAGGCCGTTTGTGTCGCTGGGCTACCACGGAGTTGTATTTATATCAGTTCCATGTGCTTAATGGATACACTGTCCCATCATGGGGTGCGCCGTAATTCATTTAACAGGTCCCCTGTCAAGGACCCTATAGGTGGTTTTCTATCTTAGGCTATTACCAGGAGGTCCATATGTAGTAAACATCCCTGTCTGTATGTCTTTGTGCTCAAGAGTGCATCTATCTATGGATTAAGTTCCTAAAACTGGTATTTCTGGGTCAGATGGTACAGGTGTGTAAACTGCTTTACAGAAATTGCTGAATTGTCCCCTGGAGATGCTTACGCTGATTTATACCTCTACCAACACGATAGGGTAGTGTCTGTTTTGCAGTTAGCATTCTTTGGGGGCAGGAGGATCACAAGTACTGCAAATACTGAGTTATCTGTGACTTACAAGAATCTACTTAGGTAATTCTGAGGCTTAAGAAATGGAGAACCTGGCTGTGTTTGCTGGTAACAAAGGGGACACTGAAGAACCAGCTCGTAAGTGAATAGGGGTTTGTTTTTACCTCCTGGATCTGAGCCGCAGCCGGAATGGTTTGAATAGACTTAAATGCTTCTCTATTGACATATAAACTGAGTTGTTGAGATTTTTTTGTATTGGTATCAAGTACTCTCAGGAATAGAGAAGAAATTCTAAGTTTTCTCTTCCCCATCCGATCAAATCTCTGCAAGGGAGAAACTGTGAGTGGGCAGGCGCTTCAAGAGGCCAGGGCCACAGCCTGCCCTTCCCTGGAGAGGGTCAGGGAGGCCGAGTGCCCCTGGGTGTTAAGCTGTGCCAGCCATGGGGCTCAGAGGGTTGGGGTCACCTGTTTGGAACTGAGCCAGGGACCACGCCCCCTGTGGGGAGCTAATTCCCCACACTCTCCTTGGTGAGGGGTCTCACTCATGGTATTTGTTTGGCTGCAGGCTTCATCTCTGTATGAGTCACGGGGGAGCTGGTTCCTGCAAGCCTCACTTAACCCCTGAAAAATGCCCGTGGGAAATGAAACCAGCAACGGGCACCCCTGAGTCCCTCCTCACTCCTGTCCCCTGCAGACCCTAGCAGGTAGGGTAGGACAGGGACTCCAGAACCTCCTGTCCAGCCCCTGCAGCAGAGGGGCTAAGTGGCTTGGCCAGGGTCACACAACTGGTTAGGAGAGAAGCTGGGCTCCTCCTGGATGCCGACGTCCAGGTAGTTTGTGCCTGGCGTGCTGGAGAGACACGTCTTCCCTGCCTGGGTTCAGATCCCAGCCCCAGGGTAGACCAGCTCTGTGACCTCTGGTATGTTGCTTCCCTTCTCCAGCCTAGTTCCTGTCTGTAAGATGGAGATGATAATAGTCTCACTATCCTAGCGTTGTTTCTGGGACTGTCAGGATCACTTAAACTGCTCATCACACTGCATGGCTCTTGGTGCAAGCTCAGTAAGCCTGATTGTTTGTGACCACACTCATATCCTCCTACTACATTGCAGGAGCACAAGGATTGTGTCTCATAGGGTTTTCTGGCCCCACAGGAGCCAACATAACTGTTCTGGGAAATAGTAAATCCTAAATGAATGAAAATAACAGTAATAGTAGCTAGTGTTTATTCAGCACCTGCGTCATACTATATGCATTACATGTATTACCTCTAATCCTCACAGTAGCCAGGTGAGGAAATGAAGGCTCAGAGAGGTTAAGTGTCTTGCCTAACGCCACACAGCTAGTAAGCGAAAGAACTGGGATTCAAGCCCAGGGCTGCCCGGGGCCAAACAAATCTCTTTCCTCTACATCGCACCGCCTGGGCTTCTCCATTGTGGAAACCAGGTGCCTGGCCCCACTTTGCAGTTCCGCTGCTCCGCGTGCAGCTGTGGGACGGCCAGCGGTGCTCTGCCTGGTGCCGGGTGAGTGCGTAGGCATGCGGGTGAGGAGATTCTCAGAGTGAAGTATCTGACGTGTGCAGAATTCTGACGTAAGGCCCCCGTTCCTGTCTTGCACCTGGAAATTCTCACGGCAGTAGTGGCTCACCTTGTCTGTCACCCAGCTCTCGGGGATCAGTGTCCTGTGTTGCCTGATGCCCAATGTCTTGAAAACTGGTTTTTCATGTATTCTGCCTTGTTTTTGTGATTGTCCAGATGGGAGGGTAAATTTGGACTCTATTGCTCCACCTTGGTTGGAAGTGAAACTCTATTTTTAATGTTTTCATCCTCTTTTATATTTAATTCTTTAATCCATCTGGAATTAATTTTTTGTGTACCCTGGGGTGCCTTTTTCCCCTCCTGTCTCCCTGTCCTAGCATGTAGCTGGGCACATTCTTAGGTAATAAAAGCTGGCTAGGTGACATCTGTTTCTTTTGTTGCTCGTGGATTCTGAATTGGGAACCCATGAGGTCCCCGACAAGTACAGGCCGTGCTCATGGACTGTTGGCCATGCCACTCAGCACTTCCATTGTCAGGACTGAGTCTTGCAGACTCTGTACGATTCCTTTGGCATGAGCACTGGGTGTTTTTAATATGTCTGGCCTGGTTGGGAGAGTAAGTATCTCTCTTTTTAGAAGGGGAACATAATTTCTTTTTAGAAAGAAAACATAATTTTCTTGAGAGATTAAATTGAAGCCTGGAGATTTAAGAAATTTCATTATCTGCAGCCACCATGCTAAATTTCAAATTAGATTGTAAGCTGTCTGCTCAGAGTATGCGGCTCCTTCTGGAACTGGCAAGAAACTCCCTGGACTATTCACTCTTCCTCTCCGAGCACTTCATGGTTTGGCTCTAACCAACTACTTGGAGTTCCCCGAACGACTAGGCTGTGTCATGCCTTTGCCTTTGCATATTCTGTTCCTTCTGCCTGGAATGACTTTCCCCACACTTTCCACCTTCAAACCTGTACCTGTCACGTTCTTGGTGAAAGCTGTGTCTCCTCTCCCCCACCTGTCCAGTCCTGGACACATCCTCAGCAGAGTCCGCACTGTGTTGAAGGGTGCTGAGAGAATGGACCTCCATGAGGGAAGGGGCCATGTCTCCTGATTCTGAGGAAATCCTCCTTCTCTCAACTGAGCTTTTCCCTGTATCCCCCTCCCCTAGTTGTTGCTGATAGAGCTGGGCTTTCTCCACATCTTGGCATCAAGGTTCTGGTACCTTCCCCCAGTGTCAGGAGATGAGATAACACAAAGGATGCAAATCCTGCATAGCACTTCGGTGGTGGTTTTTACACTTCTCTGTAACTATGAACCATTGTGTAAATAAAAATTTGGCAAGCCTGGCATGTAAAACCAACGAAACAGGAGAAGGGAAGGGTCTGGGGATTCTATAGCACAAAAGCCTTCAGTTGGATCCTATGGAATTCTGTTTGGAAGCCAGGGAACTTGAGGACTGGTGTGGTAAGGTATTTCCAGAGAGTACTCAGCTTGAATCTTGTGTCTTGTTTGGGAGATCGCGTTAGAATTCCAGTTTGGCCACTGTAAGTAACAATGATCAGAATCATAATAACTTAAGCAAGAACCAGATAGAAGTTAACATTTCATTCTCTTGTAATAATTGGTCATAAGCAGTCCAAGGCTGGGTGGCAGCTCCTAGGGGGTGGGGACCAAGGCTCCTACTGGGGTGCTGCTCTGCCATCCTCAGTAGGTGGCCTCCATCCTCCTGTGGGGCGGGGTGAAGAGGAACTGGAGGGTGAGCCCATTCCCTCTAGGAGCATAGCCCAGAAGCTACACGTGACACTTCTGCTCACATCCCATTGGCCATCGTTTAGTCACGTGGCAGGGAGCTACCAAGGAGCCTGGGAAGTACAGTCTGGGCAGCCATGTGCCCCAATAAAACTTGCAAATTTTAATACTGAAGGAAGAAATCGAGAATGACTGGGGGCAACTAGCAGACTTTGCCACAGGCAGTGGCACACCTAACCCTGGAAGACACAGTCCAAATGCCTCGGCCTGTCATTGAATTAATCCACCATTTCCTAGGCACTGACTCTGTGCCAGACATTGTCTTGACCTTGAGATTCAAAAGTAAACAACACACAATTTCTTCCACCAGCCCTCTCCCTTGGAGTCTAGAAGGATAGGCAGATTACTAAACACCTAGGTTGGGGTACCTGGGCTTCCTGGGGCAGCTGGGGGTGGTCTGAGTTGGGGCACATGGGAAAGAGGTTGGCATTGCTGGAAAGGTGAGTAGGTATTTACTATGTATCGGCCAGTGGTGTCCTCAGGACGCCAAAGCACCAGAAGCTTGGAGGAGTGAGCCAGGAGCACAGGTGAAGACTCGGCCGGGACCTGTTTTCCATCCTGAGGGCTTTGGATATCACCCTGTGGTGATGGGGCTGAATGGGGAGGTGGGAGGAAGAACCATTAATGTCCCCACGTTCTGACCCCAGCTTGATTGTCTGGCCTTGTTGTGGTCACTACCCACACCCTGCTCTCCTGCCGCTTTTTGTTCTTTGTGCTTTCCTGGCCTTTGCACCTTGCACCATTGCTTAGGTTATGCTGTTCCTCAGCCTGGCTTGCCCTTCCTTCCCTCTATTGTTTGCCAGTCCTGGTCCTACTCATCCTCTAGGGCCCAGTTGAGAGGTGTGGTCACTCTGAGCCATAGTGCTTCCCCGCTGAGAACTCATTAGCTCTAGTCCACAATCTTGTGAGGGTGGTGGTATTGTTCGCATTTCCTAAATGAGGGAACTGATGCTTCAAGAGAGTAATCAATGTCCTCTTGGTCCCATGGATAGAACAGGCAGCAGGGGTCCTAGTCTCCCAGGACAGCCATTCTCAGATGCAGTGGGGGAGGCTGGTGGAGGGTGGGGTCATGGGGACGACAGGGAGAAAGGAATCCTCAGCTCAGGTGTAGAGACGCTATTGTCCCCCAGAATCAATGGGGTTAAATTATTGGACTGAAGTCATGGAGTGACAAAGTGGGAGTTAAATCTATGACTCTGAATCCCAAATTCTATTTTATTTTATTTATTTGGAATTTAAAAATATACAGAAAAGTAGTTTAACATAGATTGATAATCTTACCTCTCTGAAATTAACACTATTAACATCCTGACATATTTACATCTATTAATAGCTTTTAAAGAAGAGCTACAATTTTTCCTAAAAGTAACATAAAATGATTCTGCTCAATGTAAATAATTTAAACTCCAAAGATGAGAATTTAAAAATTATTCCAAATCCTATCATTCAGAAATTCCTGTTGCTTACACTAAGTGATGATCATTTTAGGCATCTTTATTTCGACATAGACAGATACAAAGATAAACATTTAGACACACTTCTGCAAACAGTGATCATATTCCTGCCCAGTGTGATAGCCACAAGCCACAAGTAGCTACCGCCCGACCACTTGAAATGTGGGAGGTTTGATGTGCCGTAAGTGTAAAATACACACTGGATTTGGAAAACCTAACATGAAAAAAGAATGTAAATTATCTCATTAATATTTTTAAAACATTGATTACATGTTGAACTGATAATATTTTAGATATATTTAGTTAAATAAAATGTTATTAAAATTAATTCCACTTGTTTCTTTTTTCCTTTTTAATATGGCTACCAAACATTTTAAATTACATGTGCCGCTTGCATATATTTCTGTTGAACGGCACTGCTCTATTATTATAGTAAGTAGTAATAAGCTTATTAATAAGTATTAATGGGAAAAATTACTAAAGTGAAAATTCACTAAAGTAATCTAAAGGAATCGTCAAGCTCTAAATAAATGATTCCTCATCATTTCCTAAGTGTCCACTAAAATTTAAAATCATTTTTGAAAAATAGTAAAAGATTGGAATGATTTTTTTTTTTAAACCAAATGGCACGGTGTTTTGAAAGATGAGGACGTGGCATTCTGGAGCTCCTCTCAATGTTTGATGTGTTATTATTTTTGCATTGTATTGGTTTCCAACGTTCATGCTCTGATCTATCGCTATAATCTTGGAGGTATTTAGTATTCTGTAATTAGCGCTCAGGCCTTTGCCTACGTGTCCTTCATTCCTGAGTCTTGGGTTTCTTTATCAGGTGGATTCTCAAGAGAGGCTCACGTTTCTGGGAGGACGTTGCTTGTTGCTTTCATGCCTGGCCGGCGTTCCGTCTCCCCGGGCTGCGCTTCGTGCCCCTGTCCACTCTGCAGGCCTCACTTCGCTGTCTTCTGGTGTCGGACGCTGCCGTGGCCCTGCCTGATTTTTCTCTCTATCTTGTGGAAGATTTGCTTTTTCTTCTTGGATGTCTAAAGAATTCTTGAGTTAGTAACTTAACTCAGCTCTGTGTTAGTGTTTCTTGGCTCCTCCCAGGGCTCTAGGTCTCATCTCTAAAAGATTATTTTACTTTAGGCTTCCCAGTACACAGATAGAAGCAGTGCTGAGACCCGTAGATTCAGCAGTTTGGGGTCTATTGATGGAAAGACGTGGAAAAGGTTCCTGTTCTAGCTCTCGGCCTTTGGTGGGCCTACTACCCAGACTCTCAGTGGGGTCCTTGGTAATTATTTTTTGAATTAATTTAAAATTACATATATAATAGGTAAATCTATTCTCCTTTCTAGGGCCAGAATGTTAAAGATAAAGCTAAAGTCCATTTGGCCACGAACCCCAGTTAAGGTCACCTCCCCTATAACCCAGTGCTAACTGCTATCATGGGTTTGAGATACATCCTTCCAAACTTTTAAAAATTGATTTTATATTTTAATATAATTATGTTCTGTCCCATCACAGAAAAATAAACTTAGACTGTGCTTAGGCTGCTGTGTGAATTATTTTGGATTTATTAAGAACAGTCTGGGTGTGTGGATTCCAAAGAGCTGCTCCTGGAATGAGCTTTTTATTCTAATTAATGAGCCAACATAGACATCAACAAAGTTATGGCGGGGCACAGTGGCTCACATCTGTAATCCTAGTACCCTGAGAGGCTGAGTTGGGAGGATCACCTGAGGTCGGGAGTTTGAAACCAGCCTGAACAGGAGTGAGACCTCCTCTCCACCAAAAATAGAAAAAATTAGCTGGGTGTGGTGGTGTACACCTGTAGTCCCAGCTACTCAGGAGGCTGAGGCAGGAGGATCGCTTGAGCCCAGGAGTTTGAGGTTGCAGTGAGCTATGACGACGCCACTGCACTCTACCCAGGGCCACGGAGCGAGACTCTGTCTCAAACAGACAAACAAACAAAAAACAAAGTTTTAAGTAGTGTACTCTCAAGAATAAAACTTCATGCAAACAATCCCAGATATTAGTTGGTATAGTTTTGACTTTTAGACAGAAACAGACTGTGCATTCAGGTCATTTTGACACAAGGTTGTTTTAAGAACCTGACTGACCGTACAGACATTCCAACAGCTCATGTCTGTGTACAAGGCCACAGAACGCAACAAGCTAGGAGATTTTACTGCATCACTTTTGGGAAATACATAATATTGGGTTTTATGTGTGTTTTATAAAGATAAGACTGCATATATTATAAGACAACTTTGTCTTGTTTTCCTCCTGAACTTAAACTTGCTCCATGTTAATAAGTATCCATCCTTCTAGATCAGATAAATGTATGACAAAGGAATGATTGAATGCTTGAGTACGTACTACTGGAACATTATTCACAGATGAACAGAATTCACTATTAGATGATGCCCACTTAGATCCTGTCTAAGGTTCTGAGGTTCCAGAAGGGCCTTGCTGGGGGCCTGGAGCTGGAGCCGTGGGGCATGGTGGGCCTGAGGTTCTGGAGGGGCTCGCACACCAGACCATTCCTTGCTCCCATTTAGCTTCTCCCTTTGGTTTTGCAGATGACATGGCAGAGCTTCTCCTCGGGGAGTCGAAGCTGGAGCAGTACCTGAAGGAACACCCCCTGAGGCAGGGGGCCAGTCCCCGAGGCCCCAGGCCCCAGCTGACTGAGGTCCGCAAGCATCTGACCGCCGCCCTGGACCGAGGGAACCTCAAGGTACTGGTGCCTCTGGGACGAAGAGGGTACAGAAGGGAGACGCTGGACCCATTTGCTTTGGACGCTGTGTGGTGGAGAAGGATGCGCAGGGACGAACTAGGCAACGTTTGGAGCTTGTCTGCACACTGCCGTGGCGTGTCTTCTTAAAGCAGGCCAACCCCGTGCCATCAGTGGGTCAGCTCCTAGGCCGGCCGACCACCTTGTGGGGCTGGTAGGGTCCCACATCCTCCTGAACAGTGGCACTGATCTCCCCAGGTGCTCTACACAAAGCCGTCCTGTGTGGCCCAGAGCTCAGTCTGACACTTTGCCCTGCTCTGGAAAAGAGAGAAGTTAATCAGGAGCTTTCACACAATTTCCTGCCTAAGTCATGTGGTGCATGAATGTAAGATTCCACTGTGGCCCAGAGCCGTGGGGGTTTCATACTGGTTCCTGGGAACCAGGAACTTCCGTGTGTCTGAACAAGGACACTAATCCTTGTGGCGCAGGGACTCTTAGGCTCTGCCCCACTGTTTGTCCACTCTGTTTTCTAGTCTCCACTGCGGTCAGGTTTCCTGTCCCTCACCTGCCTTTCCTTTCTTGCTTCTTAGGAATCCCCTTTCAGTTCCTTTTGCCTTTCACAAGGGCCGTCCCTCCTCTGCCCACCCTGCCCCTCCTTCCTCCCGGCTGGCTCACCCTTCCCGGCTCTGGACCCTTCCCCACCCCTGCCGCCGTCACTCCCGTTCAGACAGCTGCCTGCACCCAAGCCCTGCCCCTCCACCTCAGGGCCCTTCTTCTCCCCACAGGATGTACTTCCCACTGAGGACAGTCTTTGGTGAACTTTTGAAGCTCTGACTTCCTTTTCCTTTCAGTCTTTCATTTTTCTTCTCTTCTTGTCTTAGAATCCTCTGGGCTATGGCTTTGGTCTTTGGTCTTTATTCTTATCTGCTTGTGCACATTTTCCCCAGAGAAACCGTGTTTTCTTTGGCTTTACCTTTCGTGTTAGACACTCAAGCTTGCTCCCAACTTGCTGTGTGTTCCTGGGTGGGGGTCACTTCCCTGTCTGGGACTCAGTTTCTGTGGATTTGGCTGGGGTGGGCTTTTGGAGGGGTGAGTGTGGACCTTCCCAGCTTGGGCATGCCCTAAGCCTGTGAGCTCGTGAGCTTTCATTCTGAGATGTTCTTCCTCTTGGTCCTTTGGCCAAGTCCTTGGCCCTGTTGTAGCTAAGGGCTTGGGCAACAGTTGAATAAGTTAGTATTAGTGTCCATTAGTTGTGTAGCAACAGGCTGCTGGACACCTGTCAGAGAGCCGCCTTTCAGAATGGTCTCTGTGTGTGTCTGTCTGCACGGGACACAGGTCCAGGCCCTGGGAAGCTGGCTCGAGAGCATCACTTTCACATAGGAAGCCCAGGTTCTTAAGAACTTGCTGCTGCATTTGGGCTTCAAAAACCAGATCTTCTCTAAGGGCATGGCACGTTTGGTTCCGAGTTAGAGAACAAGCGTCTCCATGTCAACTGTTCTTAACCAAGGAGAATCTGGTGACACAGGTGATGGGTCTTGGTCAGCAGGAAAAAGCGGAGGGACAGGCACTTGGGTCACAGTGACGGCTAGTCAGACTTGGGCATCCTGCCGGGAGATGTGAGAGTCACTGTGTGTTGGGGGAGACATCTAAATCATTTCTTTCCCACTTCCAGCCCCCTCAAATGAAATTAACCTTTCATTTCACCCGGTGCTTATGGTTTTTGCCATCCATCATCTACAACCCAGTGTGGTGTAAGCACGTTGAACTGCAGATTAAAATTCTGGAGTCTGAGTCCCAGTTTTGGATTAATAAGCTGTGTGATCTTGGGAAGCTAATCTCTCTGAGCTTCGGGTTTCTCAACTATAGTCCTACTTAGCTCAGGATTGTTTTAAGGCCCAAATGGGGAATTTCTTCCAAGCATGTGTAATGCTAGATACGTGTCATTTACTGCATTTGACTGGTTCCATCTGGAGAGTTTTTCTCCCATTGCTGGTTTTCGGCCTCCTCCATCTTGTAAAGAATGTTGGAAGGTTGTGCAACTTTTGCACGGGTGTGTTGCCTCATTCACCCTGGCTAACGTGAAATTTCCTCTTTCCTGGACCTCAGGTCTAGCTTGTCTCAGGTGAGTTGAGGCTGGAAAGGCCAGGGGCAGCTGCAGGGTAGCGCCGTAGAGAGCGCCCTGGACTGGGACCTGGCTTCTGACTCAGGGAAAGAAAGCGGAGTTTGTCATGAGCAAGGCAGCCCCTGGACCGTGCGGGGGCTGCCCTCCCACTACCCAGGCAGCCTGGTGGCCTTGGCCGAGCCGTTTCCTCTGCTATAAGATGCCGCAGATTGGACTAGCCCAGCAAGGCTCTCCGAAAGGTGCCTGTAGGCTTGTAATTTTCTTCAAGCTTATTTTCTACCTGGCCCTGAAGTTTGCCTTTTTATTAAGCTTATTTTCTTGTGGTAAATATACATAACATAAAATTTATGTTTTTAAGTGTGCAGTGCAGTAGCATTAAGTACATTCACATCATCGTGCAGCCATCACTACCTCCCCTTTCCAGAACTCTCCTCACCTTCCCACACTGAAACTTTGTGCTGCACCCATCAGCCCCGACTCCCCATCCCTCCTCCCCAGTTTGCTTTCAAGCCAGTGGTTCTCCGGGCCTGGAGGGCTTGGGGAAGGAGGGAAAACTTTGTAGAATTTCCTAAGACATCTTTCAAAATGACCACCTGTGTTGAGTGCTTTTTTTTTTTTTTTTGATAGCTCTTTTTCTCTTTTCTTAAATCTGCTTTGATTCTCTGTCTCCAAATATAATCCAAATTTCTTGCATGGGTGCCTCTCCATGGGGCTGATCATGAACACTCTTTGCCCACCCTGCCGTCCTCTCCGGGGCTGCCTGTCGTCCCTGCTCCCTTCCGAGAAATGCCTGGAAACTGAACAGCTGCTTCCACATGCTCTGCCTGGTCACCTGTGCCTTCTTGCCCACCCCATCAAAGCTGTAGGTTACAGAGTAAATAGTGCAGCTTCATGGTGTGCGTCTGTGAGCTGAAAAATGGAGCATTCAATAGCCTGGGCTCCAGGAGAAGGCCTGGGTGAGGGTGATAAATCTGTTTCCTTATATAGGTGGCCGGGTGCCCTCTTCTTACTTCAGGTGATGCGGGGTTGGGTAGGGAAAGAGAAGATGAGGCGGCGGTGTGTGTGTGTGTCGGGGGGTGGGGTGTGGACTGGGGGGAAGGAGAGCCCATCAGAGCTGCTACAGCCCTCAGCTTCTGGGGAGGGGACCTGCGGTTGGTCACTTCAGTTTAACAAGCTTGCGTGGCTCAATGAGAAAAGTTTGCCCCCCGAAAAAGCAAGTCCTGATTTTTGCACCCATGTGGGAAGCCTCTCCTTGGATTATTTGGGTTTTAGTCTTGTGGTGCATCTCCAGGGCCATGGCAGGACCCACCAGGATGTCTGGGCAGCTTCCTTTTCTGAGACAGGTGCTTGAATTTAACTCCCGAAGCATTCCTTCCGTCCTTGGCCTGGCCCAGTGCAGAGGCCTGAGGGGAGCTGCAGGGTTTATGTTTTGTTTGAGTTTTCACAACAGCTTTATTAAAACATAATTCACATGCCATATAATTTACCCAAAGTGTCCAATTCAGTGATTTTTGGCATATTCATGAAATTGTGCAACCATCACCACAATCAATTCTAGAAGATTTTGCCATCTTCCTCAAAAGAAATGCTGTACCCAAACAATCAATTTTCATTTTCTCCCAACTCCAGCCCCAGCCCTAGGCAAGCACTAATCTACTTTCTGTCTCCATAAATTTGCCCATTTGAGACATTCCAAATGTATTAAGTAGCTTTTGAGTGTGGCTTCTTTCACTTAGCAGGTTTTCAAAGTTCATTTATGTTGTAGCACAGATTGGTACTTAGTTCCTCTTATATTGACAAA
Organism: Lepilemur ruficaudatus; assembly: GCA_963574885.1. NCBI lineage: Eukaryota > Metazoa > Chordata > Mammalia > Primates > Lepilemuridae > Lepilemur > Lepilemur ruficaudatus. The sequence continues at coordinate 4,204 of CAUYRT010094399.1, read as the reverse complement.
TAATAATCCATTTTATGGATATGCTACATCTGGTTTATCCATTTATCAGCTGATGGGCATTAAGTTCTTCTTACATTTTGGCTATGATAAATAATGCTGCTATTAACACTAATGTAAAAAATTTTTGCATGGACATATGTGTTATTTTTCTTGTGTATATAGCTCTGGGTGGAATAAAGACTAGAACCCTCATGCATTGTTGGGAACAAAAAATGGTGCAGTCACTTTGGAAAATAGTTTGACAGTTGCTCAAAAGTTAAATATAGAGTTATCATGTAACAAATGTCATTTAAAATGACATAGAAACAAAAAGTATTTTCTATATTTTGAAAGCTGGATCAAGAAAATTTACATTTTTAAATCCATCTATCTATCTGGAAGCTATGCTCTGGCATCCTTTACCTTTTTATTTAAGTTCTATCCTTAGATGGAGTTGGGCCAGCAAAAATCTTTTTTTTTTTTTTTTGAGACAGTCACCCCAGGTAGAATGCAGTGGCATCAACATAGCTCACAGCAACCTCCAACTCCTGGGTTGAAGTGATCCTCCTGCTTCAGCCTCCTGAGGAGCTGGGACTACAGGTGCATGCCACAATGCCTGGCTAATTTTCTATTTCTAGTAGAGATGGGTCTCACTATGGTTCAGGCTGGTCTCGAATTCCTAACATCAAGCAATCCTCCCACCTCAGCCTCCCAGAGTGCCAGGTTTGCATGCCTGAGCCACCGTGCCTGGCCAGCAAAAATGTTACATAGGCTTATATTTCCTCAGATTCATACAAAATTGCATCCTATATGTGGCATTTTAATGTATTATTCTTAGCTTTTTTAAAAGAATGCCAGTAATCTGCCATTTGAAAAATATTATTGTATGGTCTGTATAAATGATAACTGAGAATTTTCTCCGGGTGGATTAGTCTTCTTGGGCTGCTATAATATAACGGAATACCACAGACTGGGGCGCTTAGACAATAGAAATTTGTTTTCTGCCAGTTTCAAGGCTGGAAGTCCAAGATCAAGGTACTGGCAAAGTTGATTTCTGGTGAGGCCACTCTTCCTACTTTGCAGACGGCCACCTTCTCACTGTGTCTTTACCTGGGCTTTCCTCTATGTGCACACTCCTGGCATCTCTTCCTCCTCTCATAAGGATATTGGTCCTCTTGGATCAGGGCCCCACCCTAATGACCTTTAACCTTAATTACCTTCTTATAGACCCTATTTTCAAATATGGTCACATTGGAGGTTAGAGCTCAACATGATTAATTTTGAAGAGACACAATTCAGTCCATAACACTAAGGGACGATGTTATTGTTTTTATAGCTTAGTGTCATAATGTAGCATTGATCAACTAAAGAATGATACAGTTCTGCTCTATGGTAATCATAACGCTATTACTCTTCCTTGCTCTAGCTGTGAGTAAATATCTTCAGGGCAAATGATCACGTTTATGTGGACTACATAACTTGAACACATGGGTTTGGTTCTCTGCTACCCCTTCCCATTTCCATCTGCTCACCTCAGCAATAGCTATTAGTATCAATAACTACCTACGCCCATTTACCTTGCCATAGCTATCCACTTTCATTTATTATATATGTTCCCCTATTTCTAATTCTTGCTTCTTCTTTCTTTTTACCAATATTTTATTATTTATATTCTGGCTCTTAGATGCTTCAAATATTTTCTGAAACAAGGCAAAAATACATAAAGGAAAAAAAAAATCCAACATGAGTAGTCAATACAGTCAGAGAATGTGAATTATTTCAGGGACATAACCTAAGTCTGCTATACACTTACAAGCTGTATACCTTACACCTGCAATTGTAGTTTACTGTTTCCACTCTTCTTTCAGTTTTTCACTTTCCTTTTGAATCCCCCCATTAAGTAGAAAGTTAAAAGGTTTTTGAGGGAATACATTTCCATTCATTACAGTAAAAACATGTTGGGAGACTTTTATATGCAAGTATCAAAAGAATCACACTAGTGCTAACAAGAAGGAATTGCATTATAATGTCATTTTTGCAGTAGCAACATATTCTTTTTTCTAAAAGAACTGAGAGTGGTTTTGGGGGAAGGATGAAACCTAAGCCAGAGATCCCTCTCATTCTTTGCATACCTTATCCATATTTACCGCTGTGCCTGGCAGGTTTCCCAATTCATGAAGGAAGACTGTCATGCCAAGAATTTAAAAGTCTCTCTCTCTCTCTCTTAACTTCATTAAATATCTTCCAAAGATATATAGGGCAGTATTGGAAAGAGAAAGAGAACCCAGATAAAAACAGAGACCCTCCTAATGGAATTCAAAGCTCAATAATATGTACTTTCAGGTGTAACTAATATTTACTTAGAGAAGAACAAGGTAATTAGGGCAGATGATCTCCGACAGATGGGTAGGAACGTGGGAGCTCAAATACATGAGAAGTGTGAAACTAGAATTTGTTTAGGAAGTCACTGGGTAAATTAACTCACTTTTGAGTATCTCAAAGACTGTAACTTTACTCAGAGAAAGAAGCTTATTCGCCAAGTGGTAATCTATTGTATTTGTATAAAAATAAAATGTGCATAAAACATCATTGAAAACAAATTAAAGAATTTTCTGTAAAAGGGAAATGCACAGTGACAGAGGGTGTGATAAAAGAAAAGAGAAACACATGTCCAGTTCTGTCTAGGTCACTAATGAATTTGAGGACATTTCTAGAAGAGAATTGTGGGTTTTAACTACAGATTTTATCACCCACATTAATATATAGGGCTCTTACCACTTAAAGACATTATGTTGGGGTGAAAAGTGTACTAGAATAAGAAACAGAAACAGAGTTTAAGCCAAGGTCTAACTTTTATTTGCTCTGTGACCTTGAACATCTCACAATTTCCCAAAGCCCCAGAAATGTTTCCTATCTACCTGTCCCAGTTGTTTAAGGATCGAAAGACAAAGGAGCAAAGGAGAAATATGAAAGCATTACATATTCAAAAGGTAACACTGCTGCTATTGCTTTATGATTTAACATTATTAAGCTCTTATTTTTCAAGTGTTCTACTACGGGCATACTTAAGACATGAAATATTTCTATATTGATTTTAAGGCTGCCACAGAGCCATCTGTAACATGTAAAAAGCTGACAGAAAGGAATTTCATTATCAGCATAAGTAAAAGGGTACTTTGAGTATTTTAATGTGCTATAATCTAGGATTGAGAAGAGCAAAGCCATGCCCTCAGCGTTGTAAGACTGCACGACACAGAGACGAATGAATCTACAGTGGCAGAGGCCATGTGACGAGACTGCTAGAGAATTATAAATATTTAGGAATTATGAAGAAGTGATCACAGAGGACAGGAAACTCCTATTCCTTAGCTACCATTGCCTTATATTTAGAAGAACCATTCCACAGAACATTCTAGAATAATATTCGGAAAACTATGTCCTGTGAACCAACCCCGGCATGCTGTTGTTGTAAATAAAGCCTTATTGGAACACAGTCATGCTCATTCCATTATTTCTGTGTCTGCTACAATGGCAAAGTTGATTATTTACAAAAGAAATTATGTGGTCCAAAATATTTACTATCTGGCCCTTTACAAAAAGTGTGGTGGCTACCCTGTTCTAGATCATTTTCTCACTGATGTAATTGGAAATCTTTTAGAAGTTGAGTAAGAAGCATAATTGAACTATTAAACCTGTATATGTAGTCACAGCCTTGAGTATAGATAAATCGAACAATGTCAAATTATTGCTTTCAATTGCTTATGTCACCCAGTACTTCTCAAATGTTAATGTGAACATCATTCATGTACTATAAGAATAAAATGATGAAATTTTATTTGAGACGTTAGGCCACTGCCTACTCTGCCTCTCCTCCTGAGTGTGTCTCTTTCAGAACATACCAGACCTGATAAAAATGCTTGACTTTTTGATTTCACAATGCAAGTTCCAGGCTGGAGTGCAGTGGCCACTCATAGGCATGATCGCACTACTGATCAGAACGAGGAGTTTTGACCTGCTCTGTTTCTGACCTGGGCTAGTTCACCTTTCCTTAGGCAAACTGGTGGTCCCCAACCTCTATTCCAGCCCCTGGGAGGTCACCATATTGGTGCAAAACTTAGTGCAGACACTCAATTGGCACAGCCTGTGCTATAGCTCAGATCTCCTGGGCTCAAGCAATCTTCCCATCTGAGCCTCCCCAGTAGCTGGGACTACAGGTGCACACCAC
>CAUYRT010094390.1:0-28060 GCA_963574885.1 Lepilemur ruficaudatus | reverse complement strand
ATACCACAATACATATAGTTGCCATATCTTTTTGGACTACTCTTAGCTGTGACAGTTTCTTAGGCTTTCCTTGTTTTTGATGATCTTGAGAGTTTTGAGAAGTACTGGTAAGGTATTTTATAGAATATCCTTCTATTTTATGTTTATTATGGATTTCTCATGATAGTTATAGACTTTTAGAAGGAAGATCATAATTCCATCTTTTGTCGCATCAAGGTACATAATATCAACATGATCAGGCTGATCTTGATCACCTGGCTAAGGTGGTGTTTGTAGATTTCTCCACTATCAATTTATCTCTCATTACATTTTTCCATGCATTTTTTTCTTCAAGAAAAGGTCACTATGCATAGGCCCCACATAAGGAATGGAAGTCATACTTCTCCTCCTTTATAGCAGAGTATTTTTGAAAATTATTTGTAATTCGTCTGCACAGAAGACTTTTCTCTCCCATTTTTTTATTCAATCACTTATTAATGTTTATGTAAGTATGGGCTCATTGGACATTTATTTTATATTTTGGGTTAAAATCCAACACTATTTTATTTACCAATATGTTCCAGTTTCAACCATGGGTAGCTCTTTAAGTTGGTTTCTATGATGCCTTATCATACCTAGATTAGTGAGCATGGTTGCATTATTTTTAAGGTAAAAGATGCTCCAAGATCATCTTGTACTTTTCTGCAACTGTCCTTGAATCAACCATCTCCAAGAAGTTTTGGTTACTTTTATAGGATAAGAGTATTATAAACCAAGACCCAGGTGATAGGTTTTGTAAGCCCTCTCAGTTGACAGAGCAAAGTAATATTTGTGTGTATACTAACCTATGTATGTTACATGATTTTCTTCATTTTTTATTTCAGAATATTACAAGGGCACAAATGTTTTCATTACATGCATTGCTTTTGTACTGCTTGAGTCAAAGTTATAAGTGTGTCCATTACCCAAATACTGTATATTGTACCTGTTAGTTATGACTTCACCCATCCCCTCCTCCCTTCTTCCACCTGCTTGAATTCTGTTGAATTTTACTACCGTACATGCACATGAGTGTTGATCGATTAGTTCCAATTTAATAGTGAGTACATGTGGCGTTTGTTTTTCCATTCTTGTGATACTTCCCTAAGGAGAATGGTCTCAAGTTCCATCTCGATTGTTGCAAAAGGTATTAATTCATTTTTTATGGCTGAGTAGTACTCCATGGCATACATATACCACATTGTATTAAACCACTCATGAATTGATGGGCACTTGGGTTGATCTCACATCTTTGTGATTGTGAATTGTGCTGCAATAAATATTCGAGTGCAGGTGTCTTTTTGATAAAATGAATTTTTTTCCTTTGGGTAAATACCAAGTAGTGGGATTGTTGGACCAAATCGTAGGTCTACTTTTAGTTCTTTGAGGACTCTCCATACTATTTGCTATAGAGATTGTATAGTATTTTTAATTACTCAGATGACTTGGCAAACTTCACTAAAATGGTTGACTTCAAAATAATTCAGAAGATATACATATTCAAATATAGTGAAATATCATCTCCAGGATCATGGCTATTGCTTATACTTTTAACTTAATGTATATTTATGGAATGAAATTATGATGCATATATTAATTATCATGTCCATGAAGATCTCTTAAACACCAGTAATGCTTATCTCAAGAGCAAAAGTAAGAAAAATATAATCCAGACCAATATACCTTTTGCTATTAAAAAAATGCTACTTTTCCAGTGCTTTTTAACTTTGGAACATAAAACACCAAACAATGCTTAGTAAAAATATTAAACTTATTTTCATTTTATATAACCAAAGTCATTTTCAAAGGTAAAAATATATATTTAAAATTATCAGTAATTACAGAAAATAACATCAGGACTCTACGCATAAAAGCATGTATGATAACTAAAAATCTAATTTGGGTGCTGAGATACTCACTCATTACATTAACAAACTTGCATTTGTTACAAAAATACGTAAGATATTAGGAGGGATATTTTGCTAGAGTTCTTTCCTTAAGCAACTCAAGTCTAGTGGTGGGGGGAAGGAATGGCATATTACCATACATACAGATGTTACATTACAAAAAGTAATAGCCAGAGATACAGAAAGAGAGAAAGAGTATCCTACCTTATTAGGACAAGATATATTGCTTTACATTCTGTCTTCCCTACTGTGGACTCCTTGCGGGTCTAGACTCTCTTGCTAGTCTATGCATGGAAAATTTTCTGCATTCAATAAATATTTGTTGAATGGGTTCATAAATTTAAAAATGAATTAATGAATAAGTAAGAGAACAATTACCATTAAGGTTCCATACTCTTCCGTCCTCTTTCTTTCTCCTCTTCTCTACTCCTATCCTGCCCCTGTCAATGTTTATCTCCAAGAATGCCAGTCTTCTTCTTGCCCTTGATCAAAACCTGATCATAAACTTAGAAAATAAGCATAAGACCTGAAATCACAAAAAATACCATTGTTTAAAGTAGGAAAAGTAAATCTTATCAATGGAATTTAGAGCATAAGGGAGAGAAGGGAGGGAATTTATTGAAATGGGGCCTTTTTCTCACTACTGCAAACAGGTCATAAGAGGTTTTTAAGTCATGCCTGTTGCTTGATGTTTTTATAGAAGGGAAAAAAGAATTGGTTTCATTTACATTATTTGATTGCAGCATTATGTTTCATTAAATATGCATGATTTGTTATAGATCCCATTATATGTGTTTGTGATACAAAAATACAATTTCAAATTCCATTGCAGTAAGTGGTTAGATCATTGTAGGATCCTACAAATACAGACAGATATTCTTCCTTTATAGAGTAGTAAACATTAAGAGATAATTCACATAAATGTGAAGATGAAATTAAAAAATCATAGTGGATTACTCCAGAAAATGGTAAAAAAAAAAAGTGGGGATACATTTGCATTTATTATTTGTATGAACCAATATATCCATTTATGTTAGGGCTAATAATTTAAATGCTAGCTTCTGATCTGATGTAAAAGAGTGGGAACTTTCTAATGCAATTCATTAGTTTGTGAAATTATAATATGATTTATTCAAAATCATATTCCTTATGTGCACTGATATTCATTTTTATAGAGAATATGCTAATACATCATCTGCAGTGAATATGTTAGACCTCTCTAAATGTGGCTACCTTTGCTTTTCCCTTCTCTCCCTGTTTAATTTCTTGCAAGTTATGGAACCTAAACAAGAATCTTAGAAAATAGCAGTATGTGGTGGGTGTAAGATTAGCAAGTGAGATTTTATGAAATGATTTCTTGTCTTGTAAGATGAAACTTTGACAATTGTTCAAATTATAGCACAAGGAGGATTTCAAGACCGACAGTTTAAAACATAAGAAAAACAGCCTGGATTATTTATATTATTCAAATGAAACAGATAAATTCAAATATTGACTTTCTTTTACTTGTGTGAAGCAATAAAATAAAATAAACAGTCTGTTTTCTATATTTAGCAGTGATTTATTCATTTCAGATCTAGAAACACTGTAAAAAAATATAATAATATACAGGTATGCAGCTTTTTAAACTATTGTGCTCATATTTCAAACACAAACTATGTCTCCAAAAAGAGCTCTCCTTCCAGAACTAACACTTTCCCTTTCTTTACCTGTTCGTCCCCACTCTTTCATCCAGTTTTTGATCCTGTGAGGTAAGCATGGCACCTCTGCAGGAAGACTAGGCCCAACCAAAGTTACTGAAATTGTGATTAAGCAGCAGAGGCAGCCTGATAGAGAAGCCCTGCATTTTATCAGGGACACGATTTGCCTTTGGCATGACACTTGTCTGCTGTCTGTCCACTGTTTATTGTGTAGGCCTTTGGGGCATAGTCAATGAAAAAAATTCATTGTGAAGTGTGTCTGGAAGTCCTCCTGGGTACACATGTGAAGCACATCCCATATTGTTCTGCTTGTCTTCACCTTCCCTAACACCTCCTTAGTCCACTGCCATGGTCTGAGTATTTGTGTCCCCCCAAATTTATATGTTGAAATCTTAACCCCTAAGTTGATAGTCTTTAGAGATGGGGCTTTTGAGAGGTGATGAGGTCATGGGGAAAGAGCCCTTATGAAAGGAGAATAGTGCCCTTATAAGAGAGATCCTGGAGATATCCCTACCTCTTCTACCATGGAAAGTTAGAGTGAGAAGACAGCTGTCCATGAGAAAGGAGGCAGGCACCTTGATCTTGGACTTCTCACCTTTAGAACTGTGAGAATAAATTTCTGTTTTTTTGTGATTCACCCAGTCCATGATATTTGTTATAGCAGCTGAAGGGTCTAAGACATGTACCATTTACCCAAACTTCTGCATAGCTTCCAACGTTGTCTTTCTGTTCTTCCCCTAGCCCATTCATTGATTCTTCATATGGAAGCTAAAGTTACCTTTTAAAAATAAATTAGGTTATTTCTCTTCCTTACTTAAAATTTTCCACTGTCTCTAACTAACTCACAATAAAATCCAAATTTTTTCCCTAGGGTACAAGGCACTATGTAACTCAACTTCTGTCTAACTTTTTAAGCTTACCTTGAACTTCTCTTATCCTTGCTCATTAGTCTGAGGCCATTCTGGCCTTTTTCTTGTTCCCCAAGTTTTCTAGTGTTCTTCCCATATTAGGCCTTGAACTTGCTATTCCTTCTGCCTTTAGCATGAATGCCTAGATTATTGCATGCCTGGCTTCCTCTCTTTTTAGGTGTCAGCAAAGTCATTCCATCCTCAGCAAAACTGTCTCTGGAATAACCCAAACATCAGACACTGTACTGCATATAGCAGAACCAGTTATAAGGGTTTTTTTTCTCAGTGGTGTTATTCTTGTTCTTACCAAGGGCTACACTACCTATTTGTGAATATAGAGGTAGATTCTCCAGGTGAGACAGTGACCTAAGTCAGTGACAAAAGACAAAAATGACATCTACTTTCTGCCAGTTTGGAAACAAAAATTGAGTCATCTGAGAAGCTCAGTCAACAAGACGGTAGAGTACAGTATTGAAGACTGAATTCTGGAATCAAACTGTCTGGGTTAAATTATGACTCAGCTATATATTACACTATATATAGCTAGAAAGACTATAATGACTCATCTATATATTAATACTAGTGATGTGACCTCACATACATTGTTGTGCCTTTCTCCTCTGCATGTTTATTCTTCTGGACACTGGGTGACACTATGCTATCTATGTCAAAGAGTGGTTCTAATAAAACAAGATAACATGTCAAACTCTTAGAACAAGGTCTGAGGTATATTAAGAATTCATTAAAGCTTAGGTGTTATCATTTTGCTGCCACATAACAACTCCACAATCTGGGCTCTGAGTAGCTAAATGAAAAGGACCAAGCAGAACAGAAGTCATGGTAACTGCTGACTCCGTCACTCAGCATGATGCCCAGCTCTACAATGGAAGAAAACCCTATTCTCAGCCATCAATGTGCCCAGATATAATTTTGATCTTGTATCCATTAAGATAACTTCTCAGGGTGTAAGGCCATATTAGTTTGGTTTGTCCATGAGTAGAGCAGAGATAAAGGTTGAGTACCAGCAGATTATTCGGGATGTGCAGGTATTACTTTCAAGGAGAGAGGAGTGATACTGGGAAGGGGAAGCAACCAATAAAGGGCATACTTATTAGCCAGCGAAAATGACAGGAAAACAGAGATAACTCTCACAGAGAAACTTTGAGACTTTTGTATAAAACATTTGAGAAATTTCTCTTCAAGAGGAGTGAGGAAACTAGGGTCTTTATTTATTTATTATCATTTGAATTGTGTTTTCTTTTTGATTTTTTTATTTCAGCATATTATGGGGGTACAAATGTTTAGGTTACGTACATTGCCTTTGCCTCACCTGAGTCAGAGCTTCCATCCCCCAGACAGTGCACACCATACCCATTATGTGTATATATACCCATCCCCTCCTCCCGCCTCCCATTTGCCCAATTCCTGATGAATGTTATTACTATATGTGCACTTAAGTGTTGATCAGTTAATACCAAATTGATGGTGAGTACATGAGGTGCTTGTTTTTCCATTCTTGTGATACTTCACTTAGTAGAATGGGCTTCAGCTCTATCCAGTATAATACAAGAGGTGCTAGATCACCATTGCTTTTTGTGGCTGAGTAGAACTCCATGGTATACATATACCACATTTTATTAATCCACTCGTGGATTGATGGGCACGTGGGTTGTTTCCACCTCTTTGCAATTGTGAATTGTGCTGCTATAAACATTCTAATGTAGATGTCTTCATTATAGGTCCCATTTTTATGCCACCATCAAACCATTCACATCTTTTAGAAACCAACACTAGTTTCCTATGCACTAAAGGGAATCCACTAGCTTGAACACATTATTAATTTATGAGACCTTACTCAGTTGGTAATCTTTTTATACCCCTTCACTCAACAAGAGTATTGGTGTTGTTGACACAACTACTACATACAAGCCGTAACAGTGTTGTCTCATAACCAAGTACACAGGGCAGTCTAAAATAATCACCCAGTCCATTTGGGGCCAGAGAATAAATTCTTATGAACAGTGATTGAGATAAATAAGTAGAATATTAATTAAGAAATATGGGATGAAGAGAGTCCCAACATCGTCATAGGAAACCAACCAAAATCCTTGTGTAGGAGTTTGCAGGTGGAAGATCTGATAGCTGAGATAATATTTGTGCTCTAAGTACACATTGAACAACTTCAAAAAAAAGTTAATGTTTATTTAAGGAAAGTCTAATATATTAAAAATTTCCACAAGTATTGAGATTATTTGCCTATGTTAGCATATATATGAAATTGATTCATCATACAAGGTTAAAATTAAAGAAGACTGCTTTTCTTTTTTCTTTTAACAATTATGATTAGATGTCTATTTGAGAGTGGAGCCAAAGAATCTTTTTGCTTAAATTGTTCTTTATTTGAAAACTGGATGCAAGAATCATTTTTCCAGTTTGCATAGACTGTGGCACTCTTAAGGAAATCCCACTTGTTTTCACTAGAATATAAATTTATTTATGTAGATTCTTCTCTATCAAGGGTATTATCTAAATATCTAATAAAAAATAATACAAAGTGATAACAAAACCTTTGTTTATTTAAAAATTCCCAACTTTAAATAAAATGAAATTACAGTCTGTTTGGATGGGGCTTAAGCCATGATATTTAAAGGAGGCATATTTGGGTATATTTATTTTGAATTGAATTGAGGGACTACTTCATACTATGAAGTAACACTTAAAAAATTAACCTCAACACTCCACTGAGCATCATAATTTTTCAGTCTTGGGGGCGGAATTCAGCAAGGAATTTATGTATGCCTATAGCAAGATCCTGCAATTTTTACTAGACACCTGCTCTCCAGGAAGTTTGCAGGTTGCTGAGTGGGAGGCTGACAGACACAAAGGTCTTCAAGTTAGTCAGATGCTCCCTGGGCGACTCCTTGTGCTACGCCTCTAGGATCCAACAGTTAACTCACACGTTGAGCAACTGAGGACTTGAGGAGTACCCACAGCCCTGGGCAGAGGCCCATCTCCAAAATTCTCATGACCTCAAACTGTCTCTGTATTGTAAAGTCTTTCTGCTCCCTATAAGCACAAGAGAGAAAGTGCAGGAAGCTGTACATGTTTGCAGGAGGGGAGTAAATTGGGGAATTTAAAAAAAAGGAGAGAGTAGAATAGTTCATATTATTATCACTCCCAAATGGTTTAGTGGAATACTTTCTCATGTTTCAAAACACATGTTAACTTCAGATATTAATATAAGGTTTTAATGGGAACCACAAACTCAATTGTCTATATTTCATGTACAGTTCACTTTGACCTTTCCCACTAATTAGAACACACATGTATATATAAATAAAACCTCACGTGTACATATATATACACATATATATGGATACGGACATATACTATTTTACATTTTATACATGGACATGGCATTGTGGATGTTTCTAATTTGACATTTAGACAGCACACCTATACATATGAAGTCTGTCCAGAAAGTATCGAGCCATTGTTACTATAACCAGAACGGTTAGTACAACATTTGTGTAACCTGAAGCCAAGGAGAGTGGACTGGGATGATCTCACTGTACTAGTCAGTGGGCGCTAGATGCCACTGAGTGAGCATGTGTACTGAGTGGCCGTTGCATTCAAAATGACTGAGCTAGTTGAGCAATGGATCTGTTTCAAATTTTGTGTTAAGCTTGAACATTCCTCCATGCAAACCATTCAGATGATTCAGAAGGATTTTGGGAACAATGTAATGAGTGCAGCACAAATAAAAGTGTGGCACAAATGCTTCAAAGATGAGATGGTCGAGAATCTGTTGAAAGTAGTCTAGAAGGTCTGCAATAAGCAGAACACCTGAGGATGTTGAGCATGTACAGGTTAGGTTAAGAGATGCTGGAAGAACTGTGTGAGGTCCCAATGTGTCTACTTTGAAGAGGACTGAGATGTCATTGTCCTATGTATAATGCTTCTGATATCTTGTATCTTCTTCAGTAAATGTCTCCTCTTCTTATTACATGGCTGGATACTTTCCTGAGAGACCTTGTTCATGGAGTGATTTTCTATGTAAGTGAACTCTTATTAATGAAAAAATTCCTTATGTAGAAAAGTAAACATTAAAATGCAAATGAAAACCAGGAAAATATCAAAATGGGTTTCTATGTAGATTTTATATATATATTAATATATGTAAGCATAGATAAACATAGACTCTCACTGCTGTTTTTAATGACAGATGTGAGTGGATGTGATTGATTGAACAACAACAAAAAAATACTCCCCCCATTCCAGCCATTATATTGTAGTTTTAGTAGTTCATCCTCTAATTGAAAAGACAGGTGATTAAATAATTAACTACATTACTATGTAATTACTACAGTAAATGCAGTGAACCAAGTTGAAATATTTGAAACAAGTCTATGGAGGTCCTCACTGAAAAGGAGACATTTGACCATGCAGATATCTGGGCATTTTCCAAGCAAAACTCCCAGATACCTGTATACGTAAATGCCAACTGTTTTCACAGAACATCGAGAAAGGCTTGGATAAAGAAAAGGGAGAGTAATTGGAGAAGAAATTCGAGAAGGACATGGAGGGAAGAGCTCACACACGGATGGACTTTTGTGCCATGCACAGGACTAGGAATTTACCTCCAGCATAGTGAGGAGTAGTGGACGGTCTTTTTCAGGGAAGTGGTGTGGAAGTTCTCTTCTGATTGCTTCTGTTTTCTCTGTGAAATAGAAAGAGATTCATCAGGTAAGAGTGAGGATGAAGGTGTTAAAAGTTTAGAGAGAGAAAGATATAAAGCAATTATCTAAGAACATGAGAAGTAAACAAACTAGGGAAATGTAATGGTGTTAATTGTAGGAATAAACGCCTACTAGAAATACTGCTTAGTAACTTAAAGTGAGCCCAGTTAGCATGAGTAAAGTGACAGGGAGTCAGGTACACAGTAAGAAGTTTAACAGAGATTGTTTTTGTTTTTGTCTTTTTCCAGGAATGTGTGATGAGCCTAGAGAAGAGCAAAGGAACTGAGGGTGGGCAAGTGAGTGATCATAAAGGTAGGCTGGCATCTAATCTGGTTAAGAAAGAAAACAAAGACTTCAGTATTCTCTGCCTTGTATTAAGACACAGTGATAGTATTTTCTTCTAAACATAGCCACACAGAATAAATATTTCTCAGACTATGTCTTACCAAGACTCTGATAGTATATGAGTTACACCCTAATTTTTGAGAAATACAGAAAGCATAGCATCAAATATACTGTGCTTATTATACTTATTTTCAAGAGAACCATATAACCTAATCCCAGAGAAGTTGTAAAACCAGCAGTTTGTTTGTCATACTGTAGAAAGCTTGTTGTATATATCTGGTTGATATCAATGGAAATTTTATTAATGAATCTCTGAATGAACAGGTATATTCTATTGAGGAATTAGGGACATTTCATCAACATTTTTCCCAACAATAATTCGATCTGTGACACCTACATCAAAAAAGTTGTGTTATCTGGTTTGACATTTCTTTTTTATTTCTGATATTCTACTGTATATTTATGCTTTACTTGTGTACAGAGAACGTATTTCACTAAAGTCTCTACTCAGGTTCTCTCTTTGCTCCTTGCCTTATGGAGCCAAATTAAGTTTGGAACATCTACTGACATAAAGGCAAACAGCACTTGCCTAACTGCAAAAGCAGCCCTGAGTCTGAATCAATAAGTTCTAGAATCAGAGTGAAACATAAAAAAGGAGCAGAAAGTTAACAATTTTACACTAGGTCTTGAGACATCATTATGGACATCTCAGTATTATTAAGAGAGTTAGTAAAGTGCTCCAAAAGATTAGGAACAAGATTGTTCATTATTGCTAGCTCTTAATGTTTCCTTTCACTACTAAAGCAGTTAATGGGACCTTTTCCTCTTTTAATTCTGTCCAGTATCCTTCATTCGTGATATGTTTTCAAACTACATTTATACGCAGAAAGTGAAAGAGGTACTTTGATATAACTACATAATTTACCAGTACCAAGTTAACTTGATTATCAACAAGATTTAACTTGGTGCTTTTACATTTACATTTTCTCACACGGTAAATTGATCCATACTAAGTACTCTTCTGTCTCCTTTGCTTGTTTCCATGTGCACTGTTTCAGTTTCAGTTTTAAACTGCATTTTGCCAACACATAAATGAGTAGCTCCTTATTCTATTTCTCATGGTTGCAGTTAACATTTTTCTACTACATTTCCTTAGCATGTTTTTGTTATTATCTTTCTGTTCAAAGAATCGCTATTGAAATGATGTAAAATGCACTCTGGTCAATTATATACTCCTTCTAGATACTCCACAAATCTTCCTCAAATCACAATGCTCTTGGCCTCTTTCTTTCTCAGATATC
This sequence comes from Lepilemur ruficaudatus, assembly GCA_963574885.1. Taxonomy (NCBI): domain Eukaryota; kingdom Metazoa; phylum Chordata; class Mammalia; order Primates; family Lepilemuridae; genus Lepilemur; species Lepilemur ruficaudatus. Next base: position 17,142 of record CAUYRT010094390.1, on the reverse strand, counting down.
CATTTTTCTCTTCCCACACTTAGCCAAATGACTTTTGCCTAAGTATCATATTACTAACAGTCAGTCAATGACTAGATTGGAGGGGAGGATCCAAATTTATTAGTCTTTTCTTTTATAAACAATATTTCAGTACATAATAAAGAGCTATGTTTACATTTAAAGAGCTAAAGAATTAAAGAGCTAATACATACTTCAGAGCTATGTTTATATTTACTAAAATAAGAATTTCCTATTTCCTTAGGGAAAATTTAAAAAATATCAGGTAGGAATTAAATATATAATCATTTTCTATATTAACTTTGATTAACAAATAATTATAGACATATTTGAGTAATTTACTAGGACACAAATGAAATTGTTCAGAATTTTAAGACATACCTCATAATTCAACTTTTCACTTTATCTTATTTGTTCACATCTAGTATAAATTCCATCATTCTTATTACTTGTGCTTAAATTTCATAGCACAAAAGAGTATAGAAACAGAACATCTCAAACAAATTTTTGATTGAACTTTTAGTCCAACCCATTAATTGATGGAGCAAGATCCTGTATCAAAAAAAAAAAAAAGTAAACAAACACTGATATTACTGTAGCCTAGTTTTTACTTTCTTAAATATTGTAAAAGTCATAATAGTTATTGAGAATATCGGCACCATAGGAAAATGTCAGCTGCTAAAATAGATTAAATAATCTTTGATTATTGACTGTTCAATTGCAGTAGGATAATTGGGTGACTGTTTTTTGCTTTGATGTACCTGCTTTTCACTGCTCAGCTATTCAGTTAATGAGACAATGCAACAGAGTTTCAAAGTAAAGCAAACCCTGATTGCTGCCAACAGTTTCTAACTCTGTGTGGTTTCACTGGTACAGTGTCAAGCACTTGATTGATGTGCTCCCATGTCACTCCCTATTCCCTGTGCCTCCTTCAATCCTCCTATCATGCTTGTCATCACCTAAGAGTTGCATTTGTTAGTTCATTTTAGCGTCACACTAGATTAAAAGGTCCATGAAGAAAGACAATCTGTCTCTTTTGTTCACAACTGTATCCTCAGCGCCCACAGTGACTGTCATATAGTAGGTGCTCAAAAAATTGACAAATATTTGCCCACCTCCTGGAAGAAATATGGCCCAATTTTCAAGTCACAAAAGTTTTAAGAGAGGTTATCAGAGGGACTGCAACATTTTAACATTTCTGGAAAAATCTATACCTTTTGTGTCGTAAGTGTGTAAAACCACTGCAGAATAAATGCTTCCATTAATGCATGTCTTTCACATATTCCCCATGCAGCAATGATTTCGTTAACTCAGTAACTTGCATGTCAGTGTCATAATGAATTCACACTTGTATGCTCTCAAACTGCATAATCCTGTGTGAATTCTAGTCTGTTGCCAATGTGCTTTGAAAATTCCTTCATAGAGAGCTAAGTACTTTCTACTCGAAAACAGTATAATGTGTTATTTTGTGTTATTTGAATTTGGGTGATCCCTAACTTCTCCCATAAATTCCCTACCAGTTGGCAATGAATTAAATTCCTATAAAATTATTTGTATACCACCTTGTACAATTATATTAGCATAAATTGATCCATGATTGTCATAGAATCTAGTATTGGACTGGAGGCATCAAGGATATAATTATATTAAAATTTGACAAAGCTCAAGCACTCCAACTGTCATTTTAAAAAAAAATAGCCATTCAGGATGATGCACTTTTGATAGTTAGGCTGGCAAAAATAGCAATGCAGATGACTGTATTTTAATGCAAATGAGATCTGCATATTCAAAGATTAAACTTTCTAAAAGGAAGAATCACATAGAGTATTCTTCACAATGGAAGTGACTTGAAGATTTTAGCTTTTGTGTGTATGTGTGAAGGGAAAATGACAGATTTTATTATAATTAAAATTTCCTTTACTCAAACTTCTGGAAACTTAAGTTGTACATATGGTACATACATAACATTAAATACTTTGATGACTTAAAACTATTCAGCATTTCCATATACATTTTTTAACTTTTTGCTTCCACATTGATAACATGTGAAAAATCAAATTTTTAATGTTATGTTTATTCAATACAGCTACAACATGCCTCCTTCAACAAAAAGCCATAATTAACACTGAAAGCACTTTTAACTCCATCTGACTAGATAGTTTTATAAAATTATTTATAAGGCATGATATAGATTTGGGGTGATATTCTCCGTAGAATTGCAAACATCACAAATTTATTCAACACTATCAGCAGTTTTTGAACATTTTTTTCCTGGATCTCTTTTGTGCTTTCCAAGCTTCTCTTTAACTCCCATCTGTTTCATCCCAAACTCCATCCACACACACATCGTGCTGTTGATTTACTTCATTACATGTCCTTGAGAAATTAAAATTGCCCATTCTTCTGCCATCGAATCTAATTACACACATGTATCTACATATACTTCTCATACTTCTCTCTTGTCTTAGAATGGAGGAAACCACCTTCCCCTTCTCAAAAGCCATTGCGCTACAGGGGATCATCACTCTGGTTGGCATCTCTCTCTTTACAAAGGACCCTTGCTCCTCTATTAGTTCTGGTTTCTCCCATGTCATCAGTCCCCACAATACATGAAATCATTTCTAACAACATTCTCATTAATCAAATATCACCCCTTTTAAGAAAACCTTTCTTTGAAGCTCAAATTTTTCTTCAAATTCTTTACTGTTTCTCTTCTCTTTACAAAATTCTCAAGAGTAAACGGACATGCTAACTCTATATATTCGTCTTTTTCCTTTTTCCTTTTTAGTTATTATGGGTACATAATAGTTGCATATCTTTATAGGATATATGTGATGTTTTGATACAGGCATACAATGTGAATTAATCAAATAAGGGTAATTGGGGTATCAACAATAAGTTAGGGTATATTTTAAAGTAACTAAAAGAGTGGAATTGGAATGTTCCTAACACAAAGAAATGATAAATGTCTGTATATTCTGATACCATGTATTACCCCATCCACTGCAATTTTATTTATGCCTTAAAAACCCACTGATGTCCACCTTGCCATATTTGTCAATGACATCTCTAGTGCCATATCTAACTGGCACTCTTCTATACTCATCTATACTGATGGACAAGCCAATGAGGTTTGGGGCTGCAGGTCATGCATTAGTCAAACTCAATGGCATGTGCACCTCAGCACTTCTGAAGTTTAGTTGAAACTGTGGTTTACTAGAGGGTTTAGGTCTTTGCATTGCAAACCAGTGAAAGCACCAAGACCAATAACTACAAGACCAACAGTCAGCAAAATGGGGTGCAGATGCACTTGGCACACTTTTGAAGTCTAATGTTGATTTTTTCTCTGGCCTGTGTTTATTACTGAGGATGAGTTATCTAGTTTATCATTATAGGATATGATATTTTTTTTTAAATCTCTGATTTTTTATTTATTGAGTAGAATCTTTTAATCAACTTTTTGGTAGTCCACACAGAAAGTTAGAATAGTTAGGTAGACAGGCAGGGACCTCTGGCCCCTCCTGGGAACAAAGCAGGTGTATCAAGCAATTGCTACATCTGGGGGAGGAGGGAACGTGCTACAAATCTGCCAATCAGAACTTAGTGCACCAACTACAACAGAATGCAGAGGATTCTCTAGCTCGCAGGCCAAGTGGTACAAGTACTATGAGGTCTGGAAGGTAACCTAGGCTAATAATTAGCTTAAGGCTAATTATTATGTTATTAGCTTAAATCTACATTTTGGTTCATCTCCCCCCACCTCAAATGGGCGTACAGAGAGGCTTGTGGGAGATTCGCATGTGCAGTAAGTCTCAGGTCATATAACTCACAACTGTCCATCAAAATGGTTCCATGGTGATGTCTGAACCATGAGGAGGGCCCAATCCAGACACTATAAGACAACATCCGAGACCATGACCAAGGCTTTTTTTTTTTAATGACAACAGGTCCGTTCATTGTAATTAGAGCTCCAGTATTGATTAAGTACCCGAAGCTTTGCCAATTGGTGCATTTTAGCAAGTATTAAAGTTAATTTAAGACTTATAGCACAAAAGCCAATCAACATATTTTTTATCTTTTCATTATATAAACTATTTTAGTAAATTTTAGATTTCTAATTGGGTCATATTATGGACCTTTGTTTCAATTTAATAACAACAGTATATAAATATGTGTTCATTATTTATTTATTTTTATTTCTTCATCTGTATCTAAGTATTTTTAAACTTTTTTTTTTCCTGGTCACTGAATGTATTTGATTGGAGGAAGGGTGGAGGTGTGATTCTCTTCACCCTGATTGTGTTTACATATATTTTTTCAAGACAACCTCAAATCTGTACTGTCAGGATTAGAGACCTCCCTGCAATGGTTGTTGCTTAAAGTCCCCAGGTTTGGGCTTGGATCAGAATTAACTACTTCTCTGTGGCACAGGTTACTATGAATATTTTCCTCTATAACCCTGAGTATGGACTATGGGCTTCAGAGTGGCACAGAAAAAGGCCATTGGGCTCATAGCCCAGAGGTTGGAGACTGACATCACTTTCTGATACTGCTGCACATTTTCCCACCCTGTGGGCTTTCTCAAGACCCCCTCACCCCCATATGTTGAGCTTCTAGCAGCCTAAAGCCACAGTTTTGTATTTGTCTCCATTTGATAATGCATACACTCTGGGGAAAGAGTGTTGAACCTCTGTGGCCTGCCTTTTAAGCAGCTGCCTCCCATCTCACGGCTTTCCAATCTACCTTTGAAGGGTCAAGTTTGTACTTAGAGAGCTCTATGAGCCTCTCCTTGAGATAGCTCAGTTAGTCCTCTTGTCTGAAGTATCAGTCCCTTGGAATGTTGATATGTCACAGCACTAACTAAGGCCCGGGCACGCTGGCAGGGGTCTTGAATTATTTAAGCAATCGGGTAACTTCTACAGGCATTGGAGGGAGGGTGTGTGCACAGGGATGAGGTATTCATTCTCTTGCTTCCTTGGGATTAAACACTGGGCAAGTGGTCTTCAAGGGTGCAACCTGCAATATATAAAGGTCTGGGCAGCATGGAAGTTTGTTGGTGACATCAGCAACGTAAGTAGCAGCTAAGAACACGAGTTAGGGTGATACCCCCACCACCGGAGCAACATGGACAAGGAGATGGGTGCCATTTTTCTATTGTTGGGGAGCCAAAACTCTTTTCTCCACAGAGGTCTTTCAAAATACATGGGCAAGCCAGAGTTCTATCCCAAATAATAAAAAAAGAGGCACCCACTCCAAAGAAGTGACCTGGCTCCTGTAATAGGCCCTATCAAATATAATCTGTGACCGGAAATACACCTGATTACCCATCGGGGAAAGTGCAGCTTGAGCAGCCTGTCACTCCTTATTGCCCACGTGGGGGCTAGTATCTAGCCACCAGAGTTTACCCGATTCTCATTGTTCACTTTGAATATTCCAAAGCCAAGGAATATTTGGTGAAGGAGAGACATGGCAACCAGGGCTGACACAGCAGCAAACAGCAAGGCTGGAGAGCAAGCTTGCCAACAGGCAGCAATGGCATCCCAAGTTGCCCTCATGGGGGCCTGGAACTAACTGGTAAACCAAGAGCTGTCTCCCCACCAAGCTATGCAAGAGTAGGTGTCACGGCCAAGTTATTCTATCCCCATTACCAAATATTTTGAAAGATTTAAAGATTCCTTTGATGGCGCAACACAGCACACAGACACCAGGATAGATGAAAGCTGCAACTCTATGCTATTTACAGTTCCAAACAAGAGAAAATTGCCACTGTTTACAGAGGGTTGAACCATGGGACAGCCTATGTGTGGCAAGCCCTGTGGGGTCAACTAGTTTTCAAGAGCTCCTTGTAGATTGGCTAATTTGAATAATTATGCTTCCAGGTGTAAGGGTTGAAGCTAGGTGTCAAGTACCTGGCCCTAGGGCGATTAGGGTTGGTGCATAGTGACACAGAGTATGAACACCCTTAAAGGGTATTGTTGGAGTATTCACTTAATCAGCCACTCAAAAAGGGAAATTTACAGGTTTCTAGCCAGAGCCTCAAATCTGGGTCACAACAGCATTAAAAACAAACAGACGAAACAAGACAAAACCGTATTACATTTTATAATTATAATTGTGCTAAATACACACAAATATATCAACATATGTTTGGAAATTTTGACAATTTTATATTTAAAATCTCCAATTACCAGAGCAGGCTATATCTTTTATTTATTTAGATATTCTTTTAGATACTTCAATGAGATTTGACAGTTTTCTTAGTGTTGTTTCTCTGATTTCTTGTTGAATTTACTTCTGAATTTTTTTAATTTATTATTTTATGGTGTAAATTGGCAGATAAAAGTGTACATATTTATTACTTACAACATGATGTTTTGAAGTATCTATATATTGTGGAATGACTAAATCTAGCTAATTAACATAGGCATCATCTCATAGTTATTATTTTTGTAGTGAAAATACTTTACATCCACTCTCTTAGCATTTTTGAAGAATACGATGCATTGTTATTGTTAATGAACCCATAAGGGGGGTTCTCTGTTGCTCGCCACACAGAAGGCCAATTATTGAGACATAAGGATTATCAAAGAAGAAAGGATTTATTGCTGGAGATGTGTCTACCAGCAGGGGGTTAGTATGGACTGCCTCAAATCTGTCTCCCCAGTGAACAGGGTAAGGCTTTTTTTCTGGCGGTGAAATGAATAATGTGTGAGGGGAATGAGCATCATTATATGTTTGGGGTGGAGTACAGGGCATGTGAATGCAGTGAGAAACTATGCTAAAACATATATCCTATGGTCAAAAAATGGTGGATAAGTCTCTCCCAGGGTGGGGATTTTAGTATTATAATGAGGTAGAGGTTAATAATTGGTCATTCTTTCAGCCTTGTACATAGGCTCAGCAGGTCCTTCGGCACAATGTACGGTGGGGTATTGTGTATCTTACCTTATGCCACAAACAGGTGGCATAAGACTTGGTAGTTATCTCGTGGCTGCAGTGAGGTTCTACCCGCAAGGAGGTTCCTCCATTTCTGGGAGAGAAACTCACAGACATGTATTAGTACAACAAAGTTACAAAGTTTTGCTCAACAAATCTTACCAAGAGCTCTCTATTTTCTGCCTACTTTGAAACTAGTTGCTAAGTTACCAGTGTCAAGATAAAACTCACTGTCAAGGTCACTAAGAGCAGCCAGCCCTAGCCACAGTGTGAAACTGAAAACTCAGTTGAATATGAGGGAACTAACAACTCTGTTAAAAAAAAAAAACATGTTCTTGCTTTTGGAGCCAGTTACATTATTAGTTATAGTCACCACATCTTGTACAATAAATCTCATTAACTTATTCCTCCTATTTAATTGAAAATTTCTATCATTTAACCAACATCTTCCCAATCCCCATCCCTCACCCTGGGTAATCATCGTTCTACTTTCCTAGGTGTTTTATAGCTGTTTTAGCATTTTTTAATTTAGCTTTTATATCTCAGTACAACTACCATTTTTAGGTTCTCCCTATTAAGAATCATTGATTTTTTATGGTTGATTTTATCAAGAATTTTGGCATGCTTATATGATTATATGTATGTGTTTTTACTATAATAGATTATTTTGGTGTTTCCAGATGTGAAATCATCTTGGATTCCTAGGATACTCATTCATAAAGGATTCCTAGGATTCATTTAAAAAGAATCAGTCTTTATAATCATTGATGGATCATAGATTATATTTTACATAGGATTTGTGTTGATATTTGTTATTGAAATCAAACTATAACTTTTTCATTTTTTATTGTCTTATATTGACTTAAAAACATTATAGTCATGCTTATTGAAAACATGAATAGAGGAGGCTTCAATTCTTCCCTATGATCAGGAAAACTTTGAGAGTATCTGTTCTTTATAATTAAGTAGAAATTAGAAAAACCATTTCTTCCTAGTATCAGTTTTAATATAACTCTTTAATCATTTAAGAAAAAATTCTCCGTTATTGTAATTTTTTTATGTCTTTCTTTTTATTGAGTAGTTTATATCAGCAATTTATATTTTACTAGATTACTATATCTAATTTTTAAAATTATTAGTACAGTATAATAAACAATTCAGAACTTTCTGTATTTTCAGCTATGCATTGTTTTCATTCCTAGACTTTTATATATTTGTTTCCTTTATTTTTTTCTATAAGTAGATTCAAAAGAGATTTACCAATTTTGATAGACTTTTCAAACAATGTCTGCGTAAATTAAATATTGTTTTGTAACATACTGTTTCAAAATTCAACAGCCTTCTCAGTCTCCCCAGTTGAAATCTTCTGCATTTTTTATTTCCTTTAATTTACAATATTACTTTCTTTTATCAGAAATAGATTTTTTTATAATTAGTCTTTGGTATACTTGTTCATGGTATGTCTTTTACATATATTTTAAGGTCTAGAAAAGCGTAGACCATGTCTGTCTTGTTCATTGTATATATCCAGTTTCTAACACAGACTCATATTATAGGAACTAGTCAAACATTTGTTTAATAAATAGGATACATTTGTATTTAACACATATTCACTGAGATGACTTTTCCACAAATCTTACATGTGAAAGCATATGCTCTCCAATCGTTGATGGTTCATACTTGGTAAGAGAAGTTGAAATTATTTAATGGTAAATTCAATTTTTTAATGATATTGATTATATCATTAAATATTCACCAATTCATTAATTTAAGTATATTTATTGAATGCTGTCTACCATTTTTTGGCATATTTAGGTAGGCCCTGAGGAAACAAATAGAAACAGGTTGACTGCCTGTAAGAACCTTGTATAAAGATCCTAAGGAGCATTGTTGAAGAAGTAATTTACCTTTCTGAACACTTCAGAAACAAATTGGGAAAAAAATAAGAATGTATATATATTTTAAACATTAGCTTATTGTTGATTAATTAAAGGATAAACTTTCTCAGTAAAGTTTAGTTAATATTTATGGTCATGTTTTCCAAAGATATAAAGTAAAAGAATTTTTAAAATAATTAATGGAAGAACACTGAACCATAATATAGGTAATTTAAAAGTTCACACCTTTAGAAAAATAATTAAATTCAGTGATATCAACTCCTACAGTCTTTGTTTTTCTATCAAAATATAATATTTCTTATATAACAAATAGATTTTCATTGTAGGAAAATCAGAAAATATAAAAAGATATAAGTAGAATGTGAAAATACTCTGATCTACCCTAACATCTTAGAGATGATCATAGTTAACATTTAAGTTTATACTTTTCATCACTGTAAATTTATATATAGGAAAAAGTATATGTACAAATACAGCTAAATGTATATATATATATGTTTAATGCAATCATAAATGTTTTTAAAATTTATATGGAATTCATAGCTATTTCCATGGAATAAATTTTCCATAAAATTTTATGAAAAATACTAATGTTCCTTCTGCTTGTATCTGCATATTTCTAGGGAAGAATCTATAGTGATCATTACATTCTTAAAAGATACTCAAGAAAAAGCTAAGAATCATTTTCTACGTCATTTAATAATATATCATGAAAACATCTCTATGATGTAATATTATCACCATCAATTTTAATAATTTGCTTTATATATGATTTTTTACTTATTCTTTTGTTATTATGACCCTTAAAGTATGAAAATTACTTGCCCTCAGTCATACGAGAAATTGAAATTGAAATATTATTTCCCATTTATCAGATTGGCACAAATCCAGAAATTGGGCAGCACACTTTGTTCAGGAGTTTGTGGGAGTTAAAATCATACAAATCTTGCAGAGATGAATTTGAAATCTAACAAGATTATATTTCAATATATAACCATTTATAATTTGATCTAGCAATCCAACTTCTAGTAATCTATCCTGAAGTTACACACCTTCAACTACAAATTTGTTTTATAACAGAAAAATATTTTAAACAGCTCAAATGCCCATCAATAAGGAAAAGGTTGAATGAAATATATCTACAAGGGTCCATTCTTGGAAAATGCATGTGTTATAGAGAGGAAGAGAAACAAAGTGAAGTTAGAAATGGGAGATAAACTGAATAACTGTATCATAGGATGGCTTGTAGCTAAATATTTAACCCCAAATCCCCAAACTAAATCACAACAACAAGCAAGTTACTTGACTTTAAAAATTTATTTAGTTATTTTAGTAAAATTGAGGCAGCTGTTTTAAAACCTATGGCACATACCACCAGAGTAATGGTGGAAAATGTAAGGAAGGGACTGATTACAAAGGCACAGGAAGGATTCATGGAAACCGGTTAAGGATATTGAAGTACCTGTGTCTAGTAACAGCAGAGAACTATTACCACCTGGTCACTTGGAGGTCTGAAGGAGCAAGGGGAACATGGATGAAGGGAACTGCATTAGCATTGGCTGAAATAGCAACTTGTAGAGTTTAGAGTAGGGCCAAAGAGCAGTCTAAAAAGATGCAGCAGAGATGCCCAAAGAACAACTTTTGTGTCCTGAAATATACATGTTCCTTACTGTCATTGTTGTCTCCCCAGCTGCTCATCTAAAGGCAAAACAGCTAGTCAACAAATACTTATTTACATACCTAAAATTTATAGAGTCTCATTCACAAATATCTCTGCATAATCAAATATCACAAAATACCTGAAGAAAGATTGCAATGTGACAGAGAAATTCCCATTTAAAAAAAATAAAAAAAGGAAGAAGAAAGGAAGGAAGGAAAAATTCTGAGTTTATTGTTATAATTTAGGGTATTGGAAAAAATGTTAAAAATTAACTCAAACAAATAGATTTAAAAAAATCTTTCAATTATGTCCTCAAAAAGTTTTGAGTAAATTTTGGGTTCATAAAAGAAGAAAACAAGTGTACTAAAACTGACCAATTCTATAAGAAGTAGAAACTGAAGGAAAGTATTATTGTCAACAACAAGAAGAAATCAATAGAATGTTTAGAGCTCAAAAATTAAAGATGACCAAAATAAACAACTAAAAATAAAAGGAAGAAATACATATTGGAAAAAATATAAATGCTGTAGAGAAATTAGGAAATGGAACAACTAAATATTATATTAAGGGGCACATAAAAATTGAACAGAGACAATGGAGTCGAAGAATTTATAGAACAAATACTAAATTAAAATGACATACTATTGGAATGACCACAAGTCTTAAAATTGATATTCTTGAAAAATATTCTTCAGTATTATTAGGCAAATAAAAGCTCAAAAGTTTGTGAAACTTAAACCTTAAGAATAATGAGAAATTTAAGTCTTCCAGAGGAAAACATAGTCACCTATGAAGAAATAAAAATAAGACTGTTACGAGAACTTTAGAAGCTAAAAAAAAAGAAGGGATAATACATTTTCAGATCTTAAGAAAATAGTTTTCAACATTGTATTCTCTGTCTAGACAACTTATCAACAGAGTGTGACTACAGAACAAGAATATTTTGGATATGCAAAAACTCGAAAATATTGCCTCCAAAGTATTTTTCCTCCTTAGGATATTCTGTTAGAGATTGAGCCAGTCAAGGAAATAGCAGAGGATGTAAAAAGATGGAAAACATATCATGCTCATGGATCAGCAGAATCAACATTGTTAAAATGTCTATACTACCCAAAGTGATCTACAGTTCAATGAAATTCCTATTAAAATACTAACATCATTTTCACAGATGTAGAAAAAATAATTCTATGCTTCATATGAAGACCCCATATAGCCAAAGCAACCTTAAACAAAAAGAAAAAAATTGGGATGCATCAATTTACCAGACTTCAAGCTTTACTACAAGGCCATAGTAACCAAAATCGCATAGTAGTGGCACAAGAACAGAGAAACAGACCTATGGATCAGAATAGAGAACCCAGGTGTAAAACCATTCTCATATTGCCATCTGATCTTTGACAAAGCAGACAAAAACATACACTGGGGAGAACTGGGGAGAAGAATCCTTATCCATTAGTGGTGCTGTGAAAATTGGAGAGCTACATGTAGAAGACTGAAACAGGATCTGCACCTCTCTCCACTCACAAAAATCAACTCATAGTGGATAACAAACTTGAACCTAAGACATGAAACTATAAGAATCCTAGAAGAAGATGTTGGAAAAACTTTTATAGACATCAGCCCAGGCAAAGAATTTATGAAGAAGACCCCAAAGGCAACCACAGCAACAGCAAAAATAGATAAATGGGACCCGATCAAATTAAACACTTTTGCACATCCAAGGAAACAATCATTAGAGTGAATAGAAAACCTACAGATAGGGAGAAAATACATCCTTACTTCACATCTTGTAAAGGGCTGATAACTAGAATCTATATAGAACTCAGGAAAATCAGCAAGAATAATCCAAACAACTCCATTAAAAAGTGGGCAAAAGACTTGAACAGAATTTTTCATAAGAAGATAGACTAATGGCCAACAAACATATGAAAAAATGCTCAACATCTGTAATCATCAGGGGAATGCAAATCAAAACCACAATTAGATATCACTTAACTCCAGTGAGATTGGCTTTTTTCAAAAAGTTCCTAAGCAACAAAAGGCTGATGTAGATGTGGAGACATAGAACATTCATACACTGTTTGTGGAACTATAAACTAGTACAACCTCTATGGAATGCGGTATGGAGATACCTCAAACAACTAAAAGTAGGTCTACCATTTGATCCAGCAATCCAACTACTGGGTATTTACTCAAAGGAAAAATGACATTGTGTAAAAAGGACACTTGCACTAGAATTTTTATAGCAGCACAACTGACAACTGTAAAGATGTGGAAACAACCGAAATGCCCATCAATACATGAGTGGATTGATAAAATGTGGTATATGTATACCATGGAGTACTACTCAGCCACAAAAAATGATGAACTCTTATATTAACCTGGATGAAATGAGAGACCATTCTTTAAAGTGAAGTATCACCAGCATGGGAAAGCACACACCACATGTACTCACTATTAAATTGGAACTAATCGATCAACACTTATGTGCACATATGAAAATAACTTTCATTGGACATCAAGCAGATGGGTAGGGGCGGAGGGGATGGGTAAATTCACACCTAAGAGGTACAATGCACACCATCTGGGTGGTGGGTACACTTACGACTTTGATTCAAATGGTACAAAATCAACTTATGTAACCAAAATTTATATACTCCTATAATATTCTTAAATAATAAAAAAAGAAAAATGATATATAACAGTCAATTTAAACACAATATTTCTTACCATTTCTAATCACATATAAAATTTAAAATTAATTTTATTCAACATAGTTATAATTAGCATCATGGACATTTGAACATCTATGCCAATACATACATAGTAACCACTTTATATTTAAAAATAAGTTCTATTTAGTTATCTGCCATTAAGATAAAAATTATCAAAATTAGTAACTGTTATTTAAGAAACAAATTGTAAGTTATAGCATGTCAGTTGATATTTTATCATCTTGTCTTACTATTCTGTTTTATTCTCCATTAAATTCTAAGAATGCTTGGATCTCCACATGCCTTTTCTCCACTTAGTCTTATTCTTCAATAACATAGAAAAGACGTTGCTAGCAGGGTGCATTTTTACTTTGAGAATATCTAAGTCTTTACTGTCCTTCCATTATTTACTTTTCCTGGGATGCTGGTATATACCAATAAAGGGCATGAGAAGATGACTTCAGCAGAGACATTTATGTTTTCAGCATTGCCTGTGTGTTAAAAACTCATAGCACTTAAAAAAAAAAAAGTTGCTCTTTTATAGTATCAGTTCAAAAAAGAAATAATCACTTGGGAAATTTTACTCTGTATCTGCCGCAAAGAAACCCAGCAGAGAAGAAAGGCTTGCAAAACCATAGAAGGCAGTAAATGTCAGGAAAGGTGGGTCATTCTTGCTTGTAACCATAAGGGCATTTCACTTATACTCAAGCTCATTGTTATGCTTAGTCAACTATAACCTTATGTCAAGCTGATCTTTGGTCTGTGGAAGTCTAGAAGTAACTATAGGCAACAAACTTTCAAATAATATACTGCCCTAATTTGGACTAGAAGTTTGCAGGAGTTTAACCCTGTCTAAAATTTAATCGCAGCTAAACTATAACAATAAAAATTACATCTTAGAGTTCCTTGATTTCTGTTTCATTAAGGGTGAATTTCTTAAATGATATTTTCATTCTTACCGGTTATTTCACTACATTTTGCAAACTCATGAGTTGATATATATTCTGATGTGATAGGCAAATCCAAGTAACTCTCCTAAATCTATTTTTGAGTCTGTGTTCCATCAAAGTGTATTTAGCTATGATACAGCATATAGAATAAAATGTTGACCTCCAAAAGCAGTAAGAAAATGTAGTGTTTATTCTGAAATATATATTTTGTTTATTAATTTTAGTTCCATGAAAAGACCAACATTTGATAAAATCAATAATTTAAGTGAAGTAAAAAAATACATAAAATACATAAACATTTTCATCCTGTTTTAGCAAACCAATAATCGTAGGGCAAATTAAAATTAGTTTAATCCTCTAGGATTCTCACAAAATACAGACTACAGGGCCTCTCTAAATTGTGAAACTAAATCAATTGGATGAAATTTACATCACACTGTCAGGGAAATGTGTGTATGTGTTTATGTATATATACACATACACACATTTGATTTATTTTTTTAGGAAACTTCACTCCAATATTAAGAAGATGATTTTGATTTGTTTTGTTTTGCTATTGAAAGTATTCAGAAACCAATTGTGTAGAGCAAATTTTCTCTGTTTCAAGTATGACAGCAGATGAAGCAATGATGACACTGTTGAGAAAATTTGGTTATGAAATCTTCACGTTTGTTTTGCCATTTTACAAATGTTCCGTATGGGTCAGGGCATAATGAGTGTTACCCTAGAGTCGGTGTACACTGCTATTTAATCATGCATTTAGTTTATATGTCACTCACTCAATGGTGAGAAGATACAGTTTAAGAAAATTCAAGACTACATGATAATATTTCATTTTATAATATATGCCACTTCTCATCTCAAGGAAAATCCTTTTAGTTAACATAAAACAGATATAGTAGGCTAGTTTAAAATACAAAATAAAAGCAATTGTAATGAGAACAGAAGTGAGCATGGGATAACATGCCATCGCATATGTTTTCTTTCCAAAATAATGTTATCCTGTAGCCAGCTCATTCACTATTTTTATTCATCAAAAGATATTTCTTAAGCATGTCTTAGGTATCACAAACTGTTCAAAGTGCGGAGGGTACAAAAATGAACAAAACAGACATATCTCTTCATTTTCATGGGGTTCTTATTTTATTTAAAGAAGGTAAAAAGTAATAAAAAGCCTAACTAAAGAAGTAAACTTTAGTGGTCAAGGATATGGAGGATGCAGTGAAGAGAAAAAGAAGAAAAAAATATTGAAGTAAGAAGAAAATGAAAACATGATTACCTAAAACTGTGGTCAATTGTTGGATTTATCATCTGGTGAACTAAAAATCAATTTGTGGAACAATGTGAATCAAATGAGAATTTGTATAAATTCAAGAAAATATTGGAAGCAAGGAAGTGGGTGGTAGCTGGATGGAGTATCTGTGTACATATCCCTACACAGAAAAATTGTATCCTAGTAATTGTGGCAAAAAATAATAAAGCAATCTCTATGACATAATTCTAAGATTTGTAACAATCTTTGTTTTGGACTAAGTGCAGAGAAAAAAATTTAAGTGGAGATTTTGAGTGGAAGAAAAGTTTTTTATTGCTATCATTTGATGAAATTGATATGTACAATAAAGTTTGTGTTAAAAATTATGGTATTATTTCTATTTCACTAACTAGCAAAGAATTAACGAATTCAGAAAAGACACAAATTTACTTCCACTAAAACTCAGATGTCCAAAGGCATTGTTAAGTCTTTATCTTTTTTTTTCTTTTGGTTTTCATATGTTCAGTTTCCTTCACTTTTCTTTATATTCAGAACACCAAATTGATGATACAACATCTGTTGTTAACATGATTATAGCCCTTAGCTATATTTAATATACTTTATTGTATTGTCTTTCTGATGATGTTGATTTGGAATTGGGCAGCTTAGATTTGTCAAAATGGGCAATTAGAGCATTTTGACTACATAAGCAACAATATTTATGACATTTTGAATGACCTATATGTACAGATAGGTATGCTGTGGTTAAGCAGACAAGTTTTTGTTTTTTGGTTTTTTTTTTTTTGTCTGCACGTCTATTTTATTTCCATTAGAAAAATATTCTCTATATAAAATTTAGGTCCACTTCCTTCTCCTTGACTCTATCATTCAAACTTAAATACTTTACTTTTACTCAAGGAGAAGCAGAATCACAAATCTCACATGAGAACTAAATATTCCACATGATTAAATCAGTTTGAATTAGGTGTGCTTTGGATTATTTTTCAATAACAATAAATCATCTTTCCTACCTGTTATTTCTCTTTACTTTTCTTTGAGTAACTGTGTAATAAGTATCTCTTCCCTACATTCAGTAATATGGGTGCACACAAGTGTAATTTACATCAGCAACTGGATTCATTGTCTAATCTGCATGTTCAACTACCCCTGTTGTATAGTATTTCCATAATAACTTCAGATATTTCAGTCAAGTTACACTTTCATTAATTATAAGAATTAAGATGGTAATTAATGTGTTACATCAATTGTATATAAATATAAAATTAAGATGTTAAAAATTCCAGACTAAACACTGGGCCCACTTATAGTCATGCTGTCATGAGAGGTCCTTGGACAGCAACTGCTTCAATTTCAATTCTGCCTCCTTTGGGCAAAGCAGCAACCTGGTAAGAAGCTCTAGCAGGAAAACTCTTGAAATACTGTTTGTAGATTTCATGGACAATAATTGAAGTCATTTATGTCAGGTAGCAAAACAGTTGTTTTTACCACATTAGTGAAGTCACAGCCTGCAGCTTTCAGAACTTCACCCATGTTTTTTTTTTGTTTTTTTTTTTGAGACAGAGTCTCACTCTGTTGCCCGGGCTGTAGAGTGCCGTGGCATCAGCCTAGCTCACAGCAACCTCAAACTCCTGGGCTCCAGCGATCCTTCTGCCTCAGCCTCCCAAGTAGCTGGGACTACAGGCATGCGCCACCATGCCCGGCTAATTTTTTACAT
>CAUYRT010094388.1:0-23273 GCA_963574885.1 Lepilemur ruficaudatus | reverse complement strand
TCCTGCCTCAGCCTCCCGAGTAGCTGGGACTACAGGCATGTGCCACCATGCCTGGCTAATTTTTTCTATATATTTTTAGTTGGCCAATTAATTTCTTTCTATTTTTAGTAGAGACGGGGTCTCGCTCTTGCTCAGGCTGGTCTCAAACTCCTGAGTTCAAATGATTCACCCGCCTCGGCCTCCCAGAGTGCTAGGATTACAGGCGTGAGCCACCGCGCCTGGCCTGACTACATTTTAGATAGGTTTCTTCTGACTATAGGCCCATGATCTTTATTTTCTTAAAGCATTTCCTTAAAAACTGTTTATTGTTAATATTTTCCCTGTTCCTTTGAGATGTGCAATTTTTTACTATTTCTTCCCATTTTTACAACTCAGGAATGTTATTCTAAAGGACCTTAGAGCCATCCCTTTGAAATGTAATGATCAGGAAAGACAGGTCCCCCCTCTCCTAGTGTCTCTGGGAGGGTAGAAGCCTGACTTTGAGAAGTGCCAATTTAGCACACAGATGGCATCATTACCTTGACCAAACTCCCTGCTAATATCCTCTAGTCCTTTTCCACTAGCTCATCCCAGCACTTAAAAACGCTGCTACATTTTGTCTTAATAGAGTTGAGTTTAATCTTTCTTCCCTATTGTAATGGTCTTGAATAAATCTTCTCTGTTTACCTTCATCTGATACAGTTTTTCTTTGACAATAAACATAGAATTGCTTCCAAGAAAAAGTTTAGCAGAATGAGTATGTCTGTAAATAATTTAAATATAGGCTCCCATGCTTTAAAGAGAATATTTATTTGTCACATATGTGATATCCTTACTCTGACAATGTCATCTTTTTCACGCAAAATAGCCAATGATTATAGTAGAAGGTAAAATCTATTGCAAGTTTATATTAAGGGCTTTACAATGGCTGATATTTTTAAAAATTTAATTTAAAGCCCATTTTGATATGGTTAGTATTATGCCCCTTGAATAGATGAGGAAAGTGCAGCTCCACAAGATTAATAAGTTCCCTCATGCCGTGGCTTATACATAAGGAATTTCACATTCCGGTCTATTGCTTATAGGGCCCATGACTAGCAGCTCTTGCGTGCTGGATTCATCCTGCGCATGTTCTGTAAGTTGTTTAGCACCTCCCAAACATATCTGGGAACAGGCTGTGAGAAATTCAAATGTGTGTCCTTTGACCTGTGATTAGTGGAAGGCAGACTAAAAATATATTGAAAACTAATAGAAATTTTATACTAGGTGAAAGGCAGAGAAAAGCTTTTTTGCTTTTACCTTGGGACAAATATCTTATTTGGCTTAAGTCTGAGCTAATAGTCCTAAGGTTCACAAATGATTTTTTGAATTGTAATAGTTTCAAGCAGTGTACATGGAAGCATATGACTCTATTTATAAATTGGAGTTTTATATTTGAGAATAATATAGAATAAATCCAGAGGTTTTAAAGTGTAAGTGAAACTAAAATTATTTAAATATATTTTATTCAAATGTTATATTTTGTCCATCTTTTAGAAATATCTTTTATAATAAATTAATGCCTGAAAGATACACTGAACATAGGCACTATCTCCGTGAATCACAGAACACTAAAACAATATAGTCTAGGATACTGTAATTTGGCTTTGAAATTCTTTTGTCTTAATCCTTGTGACATATATTGCAAGGCATAATCTCTAGTTTAGCCCCATCTATATTAAGGTTGTACATATGCAGTAGTACATGGTGTATATTTTTAGTTTCATATGATACTCTGTACATTGAAAGGATACCAAGTAACTTAGAAATATTTTTATACATATCAAGGTATATCTCTAAAATAAAATTTTATTGAAAGTCACCACAAACTTAAAAAGAGACAAAACAAAACACCATTTCTGGGGTATGAAATAAAGACAAACAGACAGGTAATGACTAATTCTCAATTTATAAGCTAAAACAGGGGAAAAGATAACAGTACCAGCAGAATAAGCACAAAATTAAGAAATTACAGTGGTGGGAAGAATCTATCCTGGAGAGATCTAAGTTTCAAGATGAAAAAAATGCATACCATAATCAGTAAAAATATTGAAAAGGGTCCATCCCATAAAATTTATCCAGAGAAGGGGCTCTTGGTAGCAGTAGGGCAGTTTTGAAGCAGATGGAACAATAAATGCAAAAGATGGGATATGGGAAAGAGTGAGCACTTAGAGTGAACGGGAGAGAGGGGGAGAAAGGAAAAGGAATGAATCAATGTATTGATAAGTTAATATGCTGGACTGCAATGTACAAAAGGATAATTTGTAATATATGTGGCTGTAGAGAATTATAGGCCATGTTAAGAAGTTTCCTTTCAATCCTAAAAACAATGAGAAATCTTAGAGGGATTTTAATAGGAAAAGGAATTAGAGATGGTTTGGAAAGTATACTAAGCCTACAATGAACAAGACATGAATTGGACTTCTGGCTTCCCTTTAGAATGCTAAAAGTCAAAAAGTACCTCAAAATGTCAAAACAGGAGAAATATATGACATTCTGAAAACTCACAGTTTTCTTGAACCTCTTAGAGAACTGAGACACCAGGACAACCAACTAAGCAGAATCTAAGGCAAGATAAGCATCTCCAAAAAGAAAGAGGAAACAACCATTTGTTTGACTGAGTCAGATATTGTTGGACATTGGTAAGAAAAAATTAGCTAAACATTTTGACAAATACTGAAAGCCGAATGTAGGCTAAAAAGAAAATATATAACCCCTGAGGCACAGGCACAGGAGTTTCATATTCCTTGAGCGTGGCCTTTTGAGTGAATCCAGATTTTAGAGAACAAATCCTTTTAATAGACAGCTTTAGATCTGTGGTTGAAACTGAGCCCCAGAACGGAGTTTGTGAAAGAACATTTTGTTGCTGAAGAGAACTAGCTAAAAACCCAATTAATAAGATCACTATCATATGTAATTTTATGTAACAGCGTATTATTTAATTAGCTGGTTTAATACTTCTGGTTGTTTAAAACATTGTGATTTAAGGAAAGACATTGGTGAAAGTCAAATGGCAGAAAGTTCCTTCTCTTAGTAGATTTACCACTAATCGTCTACAGATCAAAATAGAAGAGTAAAATTCAGTTTCAAGATGATCCAAACTAAAGGAAAATAATAATAACATTTTAAATAAAGAGACAAAATTCTAGAAAATCCTCTGACCATCTATGGGAATTAGTGAGATGGGTCCTATAATCTCAGAAATATTAATCATTTATTGAGTAAACTGTATCTACAGGAGGATAGGCTAAGCTCAATACAGGAATTATATTTAATTCAGACAACAGCATAATGCCAAGGGTGTAATACTTTCCCCATTTTATAGATGGTGACGTTGATAATTAAAGTCCTGTTAGGTAACTTGGTACAAATGCAGACACCACGAGAGTAGGAACACTGTCTTCTTTTATGACCTTGCTTCTCCTAAGACTGTATCTGTCACATAGAGTTGCAGTCCCCAAGCCCTGGGCTGTGGGCTGGTACTGGTCCATGGCCTGTTAGGAACTGGACCACACGGCAGGAGGTGCACAGCAGGCAAGTGAGGGATGCTTGTTCTGTATTTACAGCCACTCCCCATCACTCACATCGCTGCCTGAGCTTCAGCTCCTGTCAGAGCAGCAGTGACAGTAGATTCTTACAGGAGCACAGACCCTACTGTAAGCTGCACATGTCAGGGATCTAGGTTGCGCTCCTTGTGGGAATCTAATGCCTGATGATCTGAGGTGGAGCTGAGGTGGTGATGCTAGCACTGGGGAGCGGCTGCAGACACAGATTATCATTAGCAAAGAGGTCTGACTGCACAGTAAATGTCAGTGTTTGAATCATCCTAAAACCATTCCCCCAAACCCTGGTCCATGGAAAAATTGTCTTCCATGAAAGTGGGCCCTGGTGCCCAAAAGGTTGGGAAATGTTGACATAGATGATAGAATTTATCAGAAAGAAAAGTTAAAATAACTATTGTTAATATATTACATTGTCTAATGGAAAAGTGGACAATATACATGATCAGATGGGTAATTTCAGCAGAGAGATAAAAATATAAAAAAATTTCGAAGGTAATGCTATAAAACCAAAAACACAATAATAGAAAGAACAGTTTATAAAGGTATTATAATTTGTAAACTTGAAACAGCCAAGGAAATAGTCAGTGAACTTGAGAATGATCAGAAAGAAATTATCCAAACTGAAGCAATGGAGAAAAAAAGAAACAGAGAAAGTAGAGCATGCAAGAGTTATGGGACAATACCAAACAGTCTAAAATAGGTATAAATAGAATTCCAGAAGAAAAAAAGAAAGAAAACTGGGCAGGAGAAATATTTGAAGAAGGGATGACCAAGAAGCTTCCAAAGCTTCTTTCCTTTTTAGACTGCAGTTTTGTGACAGCCTCAAAATTATAGTCAAAAAAGCCCAGACGCAAATAAGCTCAATAAAACCAAAACAAAACCAAAACACATACACAAATGCTAGACATATAATAATCAAACTTTTAAAAAATAAATACAAAGACAAAAAATCTTAAGGTGACCAGAGGAAAAGAACCTCCATTTAAAAAAGGAAGAAAGGACACAAACTATAGCGTACTTTTCATCAGAAACTCAGACGTAAAGACAGTACTGTGACATCTTTAAGGTGCTGAAAGAAAAAAAAATAGTGTCTGTCCACTAAGGATTCCATACTCAGTGAAGATAACTTTTAATAACAAAAGAGAAATACAGATTTTTGCCCCCTTTTCAGAAAACAAAAACTGAGGGAATTCATTGCATTACAATAAATATTCAAGTTCTTCAGGCAGAAAGAAGCTTGGGCCTATGAACAGAAATTAGGAGTACTAGAAATGGAATAAACGAAAGTTAGGTATGCAATCCTTTTTGTAAAAAATATGTAGCTGCTCTATAACATAATCAACTATGTAAATACACAATGTCTTATGTGTTAATAGAACATATGAAAGTAGAATATGTTACAAAACTAGCATTAAGGATAGATAGAATTGTAAATATAATCTTATAAGGTTTTAATACCACAAATTAAGTGACATTATATTATTGTGACAGACACTAATGAACTAAAGATGTATACTACAAAACCTAGGGCAATTACTAAATTTTTTAAAGACTATAAAAAGCCAATATTATAGATACAACAGAATCATAAATTATGTTTAATGGAAAGTAAGGAAAAGACCAAAATATTTAAAACAGAAAAGAGAGTGAACAAAGAGAAAACAATTAAAATGTTTGTCCAACCATTTAAAAATTACAACAAATTTATAAGATTTAAACACGCCAATTAAAAAAATAGTGAGACTAGCTAAGAAGTACAATACAACTATCCGTGTTTATAAAAAAAACCACTGTAAATACAATACATAGGCATAAATAGGCTAAAGCTAAAAAGATGGAAAAAAGTAATCCATGCAAATACTATTCAAAAGAATGTTGGAGAAGCTACAATAAAATTTGACAAAGTAGATTTTGGATCCAGTGATATTGACTGGAATAATAAAGGACACTACAGAATGATAAAAAGGTCAATTTCCAAGAAAATATAAAATCATACTTGTGTACATACCTAACAAAAGTATTTCAAATACATTAATCAAAAACTGTTAGGATTTAAAGTAGAAATAGATGAAACCGGAATTATGGTTTGTAGACTTCAACATTCCTCTCTCAGTAACTGATAGAAGGAAACAAGAAATAAGAATACTTTAATTATTAATACAATTAAAACTCCTGTAGTAATTTTTGTAGAAGCCTACAATTCAAATCTATAATTTATATGGAAAGGCAGAGAAAATAAAAGAGCCAAAACCATTTTGAAACAAAGTTGGACAACTTATAGTATCTGATTTCTAATCCACTAAAGCTATAGGAGTCAGGACACTGTGGTTGTGGAGACACAGGGAAAATGTATAGGCCAATATGACAGAATTAAACTCTGAAGTAGGCCTGCTTATATGCAGTCAACTGATTTTCAACAAAGGTGCAATGACAACTCAAAAGAGAAGTAATAGTTTTTTTTTTAACAAATTGTGATAAAGCAATTGAGTATCCATTTAAAAGAAATTTTGACTGATATCTTACACCCCAATAAAGACTAATGCATCATAGACCTAAGACTAAAATTTTCTATAAGAAAACACTGAGAAATTTTTTTGTGGTGGTGAGTTAGGAAAAGATTTCTTGGACACGACACTAAAAACAGATTTATAAAAGAAAAAAATGATAAATTGAACTCTATCAAAACTAAAAGGGAATGCTTTCAATGTCTCCCCATTCAGTATTATATTGGCTGTGGATTTTTCATATGTAACTGTTATAATTTTGAGGTATGTTCCTTTAGTGCCTAGTTTGTTGAGAGTTTATATCATGAAGGAGTACTGAATTTCATGGAATGTTTTTTTCTGCATCTATTAAGATGATCATATGGTCTTTGCTCTTACTTCTATTTGGTGAACTACATTTATTTGCATATGTTGAACCATCCTTGCATACCTGGGGTGAAACACACTTGATCATGGTGGATTATCTTTTTGATGTGGTGTTGAATTTGGTTTGCTAGTATTTTGTTGAGGAATTTTGCATATATGTTTATAAGAGATATTGGTCTGCAGTTTTCCTTTTTTGTTGTGTCCCTTCCTGGCTTTGGTATAAAGTGATACTGGCTTCATGGAATGAGTTAGGGAGGGTTCCCTCTTTCTCAATATTATGAAATAGTTTCAGTAGAATGGGTATGAGTACTTCGTTGTAGGTCTGATAGTATTTGGCTATGAATCCATCTAGGCCAGGTTTTTTTTTTTTTTTTTTTTTGATGGAAGGCTTTTAATTACTGTTTCAATCTCACTACCTGCTATTAGTCTGTTCAGGATTTCTATTCCTTCCTGAATCAGGCTTGGGAGGCTGTGTTTCCAAGAATTTATTCACTTCATCTAGGTTTTCTAGTTTGTGTGCATAGAGGTTTTCATAGTAGTAATGGATATTTTGTATTTCTGTGGTATCAGTTGCAATATCTCTTTTTTCATTTCTGATTGAGGTTATTTATGTTCTTTCTCTTCTATTTCTGGTTAATCTAGCTGCTATTTTATCAATTTTGTTTATCTTTTCAAAGAATCAACTTTTCGTTTTATTGATACTTTACATTTTTTTATTTCCATTTCACTTGAGCTTTGTTATTTCTTTCCTTCTGTTATCTTTGGGTTTGGTTGATTCTTTTTCAAGTTCCTTGAGGTGTGACATTAGGTTGTTAATTTGCGGTCCCTTTTGTCTTTTTGATGTACGTCATCCTGAATAGGGTGAAGTTGAAGGCATTCCCTCTAAGAACTGGAATAAGACAAGGGCGACCACTGTCACCACTTTTATTCAACATAATATTGGAAATCCTAACCAAAGTAGTCAGACAAGAGAAAGAAATAAAGGGTATCCAAACCAGGAAAGAGAGGGTCAAATTACCTTTGCTGATATGATCTTGTAACTAGAAAACCCTAAAGATTACACAAAAAGATTCCTAGAATTGATGGTTAAACTCAGCATACCTTCAGGTTACAAAATAGATCTACACAAATCAGTAGCATTTCTATATACTAGTAACAGTCAAGGTGAGAATCAAATCAAGAATGCTATACCATTTACAATAGCTGCCAAGAAAATAAAATACCTGGGAACACACTTAACCAAGAGGTGAAAGATCTCTGCAAGGAGAACAACAAAACATTGTTGAAAGAAATCATAGATGACACAAACAAAGGGAAAACATGCCATGCTCATAGTTTGGAAGAATCAACATTCCTAAAATATCCATACTACCCAAAGTAATCTACAGATTGAATTCAATTCCCATCAAAATACCAATGTCATTTTTTACAAATCTAGAAAAAAAAATCCTAAATTTCATATGGAACCAAAAAAGAGCCCAAATAACCAAAGCAATCTTAGGCAAAAGAATAAATCTGGGGGGGTATCACATTACCTGACTTCAGATTATACTACAAGGCTATAGTAACCAGAATAGCATGGTGCTTGTATAATAGTAAAGTCATAGACCAATGGAACAGAAGACAGAACCCAGAAATAAAACCATATAGCTATAACCAAGTGATTTTTGGCAAAGCAGACAAAAACATACATGGGAAAGGACTCCCTATTTAATAAATAGTGAAGGGAAAATTGGATAACTACATGCAGAAGAATGAGATTTGATCTCTATTTCTCTGTATATACAAAAATTAAGGTGGATTAAAGATCTAAATGTAAGAACTGAAACCATAACCATTCTGGAATAAACCATAGGAAAAACTCTTCTAGACATTGACCTAAATGAAGAACGTATGACTAAGACCCCAAAGGCAAATATAGCAGCAACAAAAATAAATACATGAGACTTAATTAAAAGGTTTTTGCACAGCAAAGGAAATAATCAACAGACTAAATAGACAACCACAGAATGGGAGAAAATATTTGCAAACTATACATCTGCCAAAGTACTACTATCTAGAATCTATAAAGAACTCAAATAAATCAGTAAGAAAAAAAACAAATAACCTCATTAAAAAGTGGGCAAAAGATATGACCAGAGTCTTTTCCAAAGAAGATATACAAATGACCGGTTGACATTTGACAAAATGCTCAACATCACTAATAATCAGGGAAATGAAAATTAAAGCCACAATGAGATGCCACCTTACCCCTATCTGAATGGCCATTATTAAAAAATCAAAAAAACAATAGATGTTGGCACGGATGTGGTGAAAAAGGAACACTTGTGCCCTGTTGCTGAGACTGCAAATTAATACAACCTCTGTGGGAAACAGTATGGAGATTACTCAAAGAACTACAAGTAGACCTATGATTTAATCCAGCGATCCCACTATTGGGTATCTACCAAAATGGAAAGAAATTATTATATCAAAAAGACACCTGTACCAGAATGTTTACTGCAGCACAATTTATAATCGCAAAGATACAGAATCAACCTAAGTGCCCATTAGTTAATGAGTGGATAAAGAATGTGTGTGTGTGTGTGTACATATACACACACACACACACCATGAAGTACTACTCAGCCATAAAAAGTAATGAAATAATGTCATTTGCAGCAAATTGGATAGAACTGGAGACCACTATCCTAAGCAAAGTATCTCAGGAATGGAAAAACAAACACCACATGTTCTCAATAACATTTAGGAGCTAAACAATGGGTACACATTGTCATAAAGTGGGGTAAAGGACATCGGAAACTAAGAGGGGGGGAGATGGGAGGAGGTGAGGGATAAAAACTTACCTATTTGGTACAACGTACACTATTTTGGTGATGGGCACACTAAAGCCCTGGCTTCAGCATTATGCAATTCATCTGTGTAACAGCAACACTTGTACCCTGTAATATTTTGAAATGAAAAAATATATTAAAAAACAACTAAGAACTAATCTTTGAAAGGCACTGTTAAGAGAATGAAAAATATAAAAATGAGAGAAAATATTTGAAAATCATGTATCTTATCAAGGACTTGTGTCCAGAATATATTATTATGCAAAGTCTACAGTTTACATTAGGGTTCATTTTTGTGTTGTATATTCTGTGTGTTTGGGCCAGCATAGAATGACATACATCCACCATTATTGTATTCTATAGAGTATTTTTAATGCCCCAAATATCCTCTGTGTTCTACCTATTCATTCCTCCCTCCTCCCTAATCCCTGGCAACCACTGATCTTTTTACTGTCTCCTTACTTTTGCCTTTTCCAGAACGTTATATAGTTGAAACACACAGTACAATGCCTTTTCAAATTAGCTTCTTTCACTTAGGAATATGCATTTAAGATTCCCCCATATTTTTTCATGGCTCGTTTCTTTTTAACATTGAATAATATCCCATTGTGTGGATGTGTCACAGTTTGTTTACCCACTCACCTACTGAAGGACATCTTGGTTGCTTCCTAGTTTTGGAGATTATGAATAAAGCTGCCATAAACATCTTGTGCAGGTTTTTGTGTAGACATAACTTTTCAACATTTTATGGGTAGATACCAAGGAGCATGATCACTGAATTGTATGGGAAGAGTGTGTTTAGTTTTGTAAGAAACTGCCAAACTGCCTTTCAAAGTGGCTGTACCATTTTGCATTCCCACCAGCAGTGAATGAGAGTTCCTGCTGTCCCACACAATTGCCAGCATTTGGTGTTGTGGATATTGGCCCTTTTAATAGCGTGTAGTAGTATTTCATTTTGCTTTAATTTGTATTTCCCTGATAACACATGACTTGGAGCATCTTTCAGTATGCTTACTTGCTGTCTGTATATTTTTTTGGTGAGGTGTTTGTTAGTCTTTGGCTCGTTTTTTAGCTGGGTTGTTTGCTTTCTTATTATTTAGCATCATGTCTTCAATATGTCAAATTTAGCCTAAATTCTTGTTTCATAATATTTGAAGATTTGTTTAGAAGGCAATTCTTTAGTTTAAATAAAAAAAAAAAACAGAATGAACAAAAGAGAAAGAAAGAGAAAAAGAAAGATTAGTATACTTTTTTTAAAAAATCTAATTTCTTCTAAAGAAGAGTCACAAAATATAGCTAAAAGGAAATGAGAATGTGTTAAAAGTGAAAAGACTAAGCAAAGCTGGTTTTTCTCTTGTTCTGATAACTAGTTCTGATAAATATTTCTTCTTTTGTTTTGGGAGAAGGGTATGATTAATTACATTTGGATATGCCAAATAAAATTCAGTTGTCAAGTATTCAAAACAACAATGTTGAGTTTTTGGTAAAGCAAATTTAAACCTAAGAAGTACAAATAGTAAAATATTGCTTATCATAACCTTAGGTGTCATATGCAAATAATCTTTTTATAATTTGATTTTTTTTTTTTACCCTCTAGCAAATAATTTTGTGAGAAGCTGAGGTTGTTCATCCACACGGCAGAAACAGGCGCTAATATTCACATGCCTAAATATTGGAGTTAGAATAAGATTTGCATTCTGACCTGTAATTTCACTTTGGAAAAGAAACTTTTTCTCCCTAAATATCATTTCCTCCTTTCTCTTTTAGGATGACTGCCATAAGGCATTATACAATTGCTCTCTTGAATTTTTAACTTTGTTTTAGGACCTAAAACCCGATAACTGCATTCCTCAAGGGCGGAGCCCACAGTGCACCATTCTCACTGGAAAGCTGCTGCTTCAAGTGCTCCAGCCGCTGGACCTAAAACGTAATGATCAGACAAAATAAAATCACAACGCATCTGAAGGGACAGATAGAAAAAGCCCTTTAGAGAAAGTCCCTAAAAAAGCAGCCTTACTGGAAGGTATATAAGATTCAAGCCTAAATATGCCAAACAATTAAAACACAAAAAAGGCTTCCTAGAAGTAGCAAATATAATTTTCAAACTAATAACAACAATAATAAAAAAGTCAAAATCAGAAACCAAATCAGTGGCCTGGAAAATCATGTGAGAAGAGGGCTCAAAGTTTAGCATAGAACTTCGGAGATGTGGCTATCACGAGGTAGATATGACTATGTGGAGGAGACATTTAGGCGGCTGGGAGTTTCAGGAACAAAAAAAATAAATGCATGGAGAAAAGCTTTAATTAAAACAGATATTAGGAAAATATGAAAAAGACATCTAAATCTGCATATTGAAAAATTTATCAAGTTCTTAAGAGAATTAAGGAAAAAGGCACATTCTAAGCATAGTCTTAAAAAGAAAAATGTTAATTTTTTAATAAAATTATCTAAATAAGTGGTGAGATGTACTATGTTCATGAATCAGGAAAGTCAATATTGTTAAGAGGTCAATTCTTTTCAAATTAATCTATAGACTACATGGAATCTTAATCAAAATTGCATTAGGTTTTAAAGGAAATTGACAAACTGATTCTAAAATTCATATGGAAATGTAAAAATCAAATCTACAATGGCCAAAACAACTTTGAAAAAGAACAAAGCTGGAGAATTAATACTACCTGAAATCAAGAATTACTGAATTGCTATAGCAATTAAGACAGTATGGTGGATTACTATTATAGTGAAAGGTATCCCAATTTGTGAACAAAAATTACCTTTTACTCATGAAAATACTTTGGGTTATTAAATATTTTGGTTATCCTTTATCATAAAATAAGTTTCATTATCATAAAATAAATTTTCTACAATAGATATTTTTATTGTCATCAGACTTAAGATTTCTTCTGATACTGTGTTGCTTCAGTTTGCCTCAAATATTAGAAAAGAGTCTAATTTTACTTGTTCAGTTATAGATAATGTAGATAATTAGATATGACATTTACATAACAATTACTTTAGTTCTACCACTTAAATAATCAGCTTCTTTTAGTGTTCTATAAAATATAGAAACATATTAATTTAAAAGATAAGTGGCAGGTTCTCTGCCATCCTGTCAAATGTATTCCGTCTATTCTAGACTGAAAAGGATTAAGCAAATGCAAAGCTTGCTAAGTGTCAGAATATTCCTTTCCATTTGATTTTTTTTTTATGTGTGTTTCCTCATGGTTTAGAATAGCAGGGCTACTGGGAAAGGGGGTATATGCATATATTATGAAAAATGTAAACTGTAGAACTCATTATTAGAAACACACAGCATACATTATCTTTGCTATGGGTTCGTGGAGCTACCCTAGAACAAATATTTATTTGTTCTTCACCAAATTTTTTCTCTCCCAAATTCAAGTTTGAATGTTAACCCCCAAGGTAATAGTATTAAGAGGTGGAGGCTTTGAGAGGTGTTTTGTCATGAGGGAGAAGACGCATATGTATAAAGAAAACTCTAGAGAGATGCTATACCCCTTTCATCCTGTGAGGGCACAAGAGAAAAGGTGACCATCTATGAATAGGAAGTGGACCCTCACCAGACACTGAATCTGCCAGCACCTTGATCTTGGACTTCCCAGCCTCCGGGAGTCTGAGAAATAGATTTCTGATGTTTATAAGCCATCCAGTCTGTGGTAGTTGTTACGGCAGCCCAAATGGACTAAGACAGGAACTTTCCATACAAATCTTTTGGCAGTGATTTGAATTCATTCTTTGACTAGTTACTCTGTACACTGTGGGGAATTTAATTGTTATTGCCTTTTCCAGTAATTTATTCATCAGTGGGAGACATTCTTTTAAGAGTATTGATTGAAAACCTGCCTATTTTCTTAGCTGGAATCTAGTAACTCAAATGTGTTTGTGGAGTATCTTAGGGAAAAACTATCAGGAGTGCCATTTTAGAAAACACTTTGTAAAGGAAGTGATTTCATGAACACTTAATTGTAGTCTGCCTACCTCACTATATAAATAATTATTTGTGATTGAATTGCCAAGTGAGGGGAAGAAAAAGTCTGCTTGAGTATATATACTATCATTAAAACATATTCCTCTCTACACAGGACATCCTCTTAGAGATATATGGAGTCACTACACATTAAAAGTGACATGTGTTTGAGTATATGTGTGTGTGCATATATATAATGACATATTGGACTACTATGTGCGTCTATACATGTATGAGAAAAGACATTTTGTTAGGTACCATACAGATATGTAAAGAGATAAAAAAATATAATATAAGAAGCTTACAATTAAAATAACAGAATATCCTTGTAATTAAACGGCTGATAACAGTATATGAGATAGCCTAAGATAGGTATAAAATTTGTGGTATGGACACAATTGTGCAAGAAGGAGCTTTAAGAAAGCAGAGTTCCCTGCAGGGTAGAGCAGTTTGAAGGGAAGCAAGATTCGTTCCAGAAGGATTTGTGCATATGGGAAATCAGAGAAGGGAAGAAGCAACACAGTGGCCTCAAAGTAAGCATCAGGTAAGAATGCCTGGGACGACCTTTGACAACATGAGTGAAGCTATGCGGTAATGCAAGAGGTTGGCACAGGCTGTAAAGGTGATCTGTGGGTGCTCTGTGGTAAAGTAGAGTATCATTTGAATTGAAATGTCATGTTGAAAGACTAGATTACCACGCAGGCAACACTGTCCTCCCATTTGCAGTCTTTGAACACATCATTGTAGCCACATAAATGCCAGCCATGGGTCACTACAATTCTTCCAGACTTTTCTTTGGAACATCTCTGTGCTTTGTTGTTGACTGGGCTTCCAGCTCTCATGTCCTTCTTCACTTTGCTCTCTGCTCTAGATTTGGCAGTCTTTCCTGCTGCTTGCCACTATGGATGAGTGACCTAGATTCCTCTACTTACTCATGTCTCCTTTCAGCATGGTCTGGGGAAGAAGAAACCTTACTGGCCCTGGGGTCACAGAACAGATTTCACACTAACTCTCTCCATGGGGTGGTGGTGTGAAGGATTTGATAATATCAGATACACAAATAGTTATCTATTCAATGTTATGTGTCTATAGCTATAATCTCAATAACCAGATGGGTAAGAAAATTATGCAATCCCCATTCAAACTTTATTTTGGAATTTATTTTTAAAAGACAAAGGGTGATGCATAGAAGACTCTGTTGCCATTTGTTAATACAGCCCAATTGCATTCTCTGCCTCGGTCTTATTTTCCAGTCTCTCATCTTTTGCTACTCCAAACCATGCTGCTGACAAGACTACCTCCTTAGCACAGCTCGTGTTCTCTGCTTGCTCCCATTCCAAGCCATTTCACAAATCATCACCTCTCTCCAAATAGCTTTCTCAATCTTCTTTCCAAAAATATGTCACTAGTTTCTCCAAGAACTCACTGACTGCTTTCTTTTCCTTCTGACAGTTTCTAAAAACCTTTCCAAAAAAGTTTGCCTAGCACTCCAGTCATTCCAGCAAATACTTTTCCTGACACTGTGCCAGATTCCAAAAGTGTCCTCTCCTCTGCCCTCTTCTTGTTTAAAGTTTATTCATTCATCCAGTTTCAATACCTGCTCGCATTTATCTTCATGGACCCGACCACCCCAGCCTGAAGTGAGCACTCCCTCTCTTAAACTCTTGTAAAATTTATTGTCTGAATAATTCATCTAGCAATGAATCACGTTCTGCCTGTGACATCTCTTTTATAATTGTCTGGTGCTGCTATTTAAGCATCTTTCCCTCTCTTCACGTGATTATGTATTCTCTTTCCTCACAAAACAGCACTTACGTATTTTATATTCTCCACAGTTCCTAGCTCACAGCAATGAAATGTAGACATTTAGCGAATATCTATTGATTTGAACTGATTTCTATGTTATAGAAACTTGCACAAAGTCATTCCCATTATTCTGCATTTTTGCTTTTTATCTTAAGGACCATGGATGGATTATCTGGTCCCTCAAAGAGCTGATTCTGCTGAATCTATTCCGTCTATGAGTGGAATGACTCTGAACCCTTAGCAAGGAGGGCCAGACTGAAGAGGGTCAGAACATTACTGATACTAAAGTTTCTCAGCATACTTGAATCACACAAAAAGGTAAAAATAGGTAATAAGACAGTGATGAGGCCATATAATTAATACTTTAATGAAAATCTACTTAACATAATATATACAAAAAGATTCCAACAGAAATATAAAAAGTATCAATGGTTTAAAAGTATTCTAATATTCAAAACCACTCAGTTACTGTAACAGTTAAAATAGTTTATAATAGGGATGAAAAGCAAAACCCAAACCTGCCATTCTAATATTTTTTCACTTTGGGCAAGGGATGATCAGTCACAGAAGTGTGGTGGACATGGTATATATCAAATCTAGCTTCACATCCTTGAAGATGCAGTTGAGATACACGGGGAGAATGGCTGCACAGTCAGGTGGTTTCATACGAGGTGACAAACTGCACCTGCAGTGCTTGCTGAGGAGTGAGTGCCACCCTGGGTGGACACCTTACCTGTCTCCTTCATAGTCTTTGCCCTGGTCAACATTTGCTCAGTGACTCAGGCATGCTGAAAGGTAGTTTCTGATTACCCAGAAGCAAGGAGGGATTAAAATTATGGTTAAACAGCTGGCACTTGGGGCCTAATTTACAGAAAGAAGAAAAATAAAGATAGATGTACATATATGGAAAAGGATATAGACATAAAACCCTGCACCTAGATCCCCAGCATGAATTGCACAGACATAGGCTGGAAAGGGAGCAGGTGTGACGGGCTGCGTATTAAAAAGGCGTGGGGCTTAGTCTTTATGAACCAGACTATTGCCTTGAGTCACAGGTGCTGCATTTAAGAAGTTTGTTTGGCTTAGTTTTGTTTTAATTAGATTTTATTTATGGGAAATCCACTAGAATATTGAAGGTACTTAAAACTTGCCAAAACTGCAAGATAAGGAATGTAAGGAGGCTGTGGGTTATTAATCATTAAAAGAAGAATACTTTGGAGGCCTGCACCAGCTGCCTTCAGATACCTGAAAAAATGCCACAGAAAAGAGGAACCACATTCATTGCGCTGCAGCACTGGAGGGTGGAGCAAGACGCAACGAGCAGAAGTTATAAGGACGTGGATTTTGGTTAAACATAAGGAAGAACTAACACTTTAGAGCCAAAAATCCAGTAAGTCAGCCCCTGTTAGTTCTCACACGCACCGAGGAATATAATCCAGGGAATCCATTTAACAAAAACCTACTGGATTAAATCCTCCTTCAGATGCCTTCCACGTTTGAGCTTAATTCTAGGACCATTCTCACTTTCAACTACGTGTTGAATGGCTTCACCTTTCAGCTGCAAGTCTTACTGTCTGCAAACACGGAAAACCAGTGCATACCTTGTGAGGGTTCCCTGCCTGTTTATCACGGAGGCTCCCTACAGATTATGTGAGAAATATATCTCATTTGGGGTTTTACTTTAAAATTGCTTCTGTCTTTCATTTCTAAAACACAAGTATTTTTAGTATTTATAATTACCTATTTAAAAATACAATGAAAGACTAGAAAAATATATAATGTCTCTAAATTATGTCTTCAGAAAAATTTGCTGATAGATTGTAGGGTTCTTGTCCGCCAGTAGTCTGGTGACATCATAATTTCAGGGAACATTACTAAAACCTGGCCTCTTAAATGTTAGATGTTCTTCTGAGTGCTAATACTATAGCTTAAGGTCTTATTACCTCACACTATTATTTTTCTAGTAATGGCTTGACTTCAGTTTATTCTTCCCAAATTGACCTTTTCTGAAAAGGATGTTAAGACAATCCAGCCAGAGGTGAGAAGGTGCAAGGAAGCATTATAGAAAGATGAAGATAAGATTTAGCTAGAGATCAGGTAAAAAGGTAAAAATTGAGTCCGTGTCGATCACCATTAAGATTGGGGGCCAAAGGGATGGGAGGTGTAATAACCACTTACCCTAAAAAACACAGAAGCCCTTTGCATGTAGGGGAGCAAAACATCTTGGAAGAGGAGAAAAATTTGACACAAATCTGGAAAATAATGCAAAATTAAATATACATAGCCTTCTCAGCTAAAATTAATGAGGGACAAAACTGCTACTAATATTTGAAGGGTGTTAACAGGAAGAAGGGAACGTAATTACTTAGCACCATACCAGTAAACATAATTAGAAATAATGGTATGCAATTAAGAAAATAAAAATTTAGTCATAACATCATGAAAGTTCCTGTGTGCTAGTGACATCCATTAAACCGCAGCATCATTTTCCAAAACCATTGGGAAGAATCCTGTTCCCTGACAAACACAGAATAAATGAAACTAGGCTGCAAAAAGAACACCTTGCCGCATCAATAAAAAGAGGCTGTAGAAGTTTAAATAGGTCTGTTTCACTGATTTTTGTGTTTCTATGAACTGGGGGTCTCTGAGAAGAGAGTAAAGTATCAGGATATCTGTTCCTAATGCTGTCGTTTGCTCTGCGTGACCTTATTGTTTTGTGTGCGTGTGAAAACCAGGTGCTTGCTGAATGGCTGATCACGATGCTATATCCATCTTAGTCCAAGCCTTTGAGGTCTTTCCTGTACTTCTAAGGTGAAGCTGGCAATGGAAATAGTACTTTTAGTGCAATTAGAGTGTTTAGTATTCTGTCCTTCCATCTAAAACATATTGGTGAACTCTTTTTAAAAATAGATGGGGATTAAGTAGCGATCTGGTTCTGGATAAGAGAAGGGCAAGTGAGGGTGACTGCTCTCAGCCTTAAAATTCCAAAGTGGTTACTGCAAAAGCGGCAAAAAAATACAGGAATCAAAGGCCTATCAGAGAGACCTCAGGTTGTTAAACGGAGAAATAATGGTAGGGAGAAAAGGGTAAAGGGAATTGAATGGTAATTTTTTTACAGTCTACTCTTAAAAATGCCAATGTTCCAATTCAGTCTCGATGCTTTAATAACTCATAAGACATTTAGGCTTTTGCGGCAAGCGTGCACATTTGAAGAACAGCAGTTGGCTGTAATGTAAATATTCTTTGACTGATTAGTATGAAAATGGCCCTTCCTCCCTGCTTCCCTTTGTGATGCTGACAAGAAAGTGACCTGATAGATGCATGAATTATGTATTTCCAGAAGACAGATCTGAAAACTGAAGATGAGAATACTTATTTTATATTGTTTTGTGCTTTCCCTACAGTGGCTATCTGCTGGAATCGGTTGTGGTTAATTTATGAGGCTGCCATCTCTCTGTTTAATTTTCAGGGCACAGAAATTTGTTCCTCATACTTTTATTTCCAGATATGTTAGTATATTTCTGGAAAGCTAGCTGATCTGTGCCTCCTCACATTAACAAAAAACGATCAGAATTGGTATGAGTCAGGTAAAACAACAAAAAAAATGTATACCCCACTCAAATGTCTTTCCTATCCAGAATGCCAAAGTGTTCAAATTCCCTATCTTTAAGTTCAGTTCTAATTTACTAATGCACCCTTTTAATATCCATATACTTTGTGAATAAATAATAGTATTTATGGGATTCTTGTAAGGATTAAATTGAATGATTTAATGCCTATAAAGTGCTTAGCATAGAGCTTGGTAACATAGTAAGGATTCAATAAGCACTAGTTATTGCATTATTGTCATGAAGATTATGATTATGACTATGAGTATTACATTACTCATATAAAGTATTAATAATAATCTTACCATGTTTTAACGCACAGCAATTACTGACTAACGATTTCTCTAGCAAAGATTAGGACCCTGAGAAATAGAAGACAAGGTAGGAAAATTTTCATAGGGATGTGAAAGAAACCAATGTAGATGACTCTGGAGGCTAGTTTCCGCCCCTGCTTTGCTGGGCCCATGGAGAGCTGGCTCGGCAGGATGAGTTAGCTCGACAAAACATAGGCTCATCCCAGCTATTGGGTTCCATGGCTGGCCCCACCTTGTGAACACCTGTGTAGCACGAATGTTCTACCTCCCTCCATACCATGCACACTTGTTTCTGTAAATATGCAGAGCATTACAGGTTTAGGACCTTTCTCTGTAGGGTTGTTGGACATGGTATTTGGAGACTCTCTGTGCCCCCCCGCAAGCTGTGGGATAATGAGAACTTAAGAGACCACGTGCATTCCACTCTGTCTCCGCTTATAAGTTTTATTCCAGTAAACCCTGTATTTGTGTCACATGTAGTGTGGATTCATGGATGTTTTGCAGAATAAATTGAGGTGGGGAGATATCTCTTTAAGCGGGGAGGAGTACAAGCCCTTGGGTAACTCGAGGGCATTGTACCATGTAGAAAGAAAGAGTGGACAGTGGACAGAATTCACAAAATTCAAGTTATTAACATGCAGCATAAAATTTAGTTTTACCTGGCCCTTGTTATAAGTAATATTAGTGCTGATACAGTAGCATTTTCCAAGAAAAATTGATGTCTGAAATCTTAACTAAGTTTCTTTTTTTTTTGCCTCTAATCCCTGTGTCCTAATATAGTCTGCTAATTTCTGTCTTTTTTAGTTCAGCTGCCAAAGCAGGCATTAAAAATTAGATTAATAATAGTTTCTTCTAATCAAAACGATATTATGGTCATTTGAAATATTATACACAGAGGCATACATTACTGTTATCTATTTCTAATTAGAAATTAATTATCTACCACTAATTAGAAATGAGTGAAACACTATGGAATGATATTTTTAATACAATGAAGTCATACTAAATGTGAAAAAAGAAAATATAAGAAGAGATCCCTCTCAGAAAATTTTTAAATGGAATAATGAAAGGATAAAGATGATCTAATATGTATTAGAGAGAACGTGTGTTTGAGAGAAGAAATTTTTATTTCAAAAAGTTAGTAAAACAGAAAATAGAGAGAGACATAACACCACTCCCATCTGACATTGAAGAATGCCCATCTCTTAACAGCAAGTATTAAAAATAAGTAGGTCATAAAGATGAGAATGTAAAATGCTATGATATTGGCTCCTTATCTTTAAATGAAATTCTAATTTGACTCTAGCACAAGGAAAGGGAACGAATATGGTATGTTTTCCCATGCGAGCTGTCAGAATGATAAAACTGAATACACTCTAAATCAGCTTTTCCATGGACAGCTGGTTCATCATCATTAGTATGTATATCCTTATTAATATCTAGGCCACTCAACTCTGTAAGAACTAGATTGCTGCTCTTTGAAACTTAGCACAACTCCAATCAGTGCAAAGGTCTGTGTGCAAATATTATGCTATAATGATCAAAGAAATGCTACATGTTCTTATTGGTTCTCTGCAAAAGAAAAAAAATTGCTACGTTATTCTGCTTTAAATCTGCTTTACATAGAATTCTGCTGATCTGACTATATAGTGTTAGCTGATACTTCAAGGAGAATATCATTTTGTTTGCCTCTAGTCAACCATGTATTCAAGGTATTTGTCAAAATTATGAATACTATATTATAAGAACAAGTGATGTGTAGTGGCTTATGTACTTTCATGCTAATAAATTTTGTACTATTGGTAAAAAAAAATATTCCAAAGATTTTTTAATAGTATAGAACATGCCTTTCTATTTAGATGCCTGCATGTCTGTATATTTCTTATTCCCTTAGATCCATGAGGAGCTGAACGTGCCGTGTGAGTTGGAATGCTTCCCAGCTGGCGGAAGTGGTCTGCCAGGGAGCAGAGGTCCTTTAATTTTCAGATGAATGGGATTGAAATAATTGACCATAAGGTTTGAATCCTGTTCCTTTAATCACATTTCTTACAGTCATTACTAGCCTGTATTTTGAAGTACAAAAATCATGTAAAAGGAGATTAAGTGATCAATTCCAACAGTCATTACAAATGTAGAAATTGAGGCAAGGACAATTAAGTGAATTATGAAAGGACTCAAGCAGGGCCAGGCTAAGGACTTAGATCAAAATCCCGGGACCCTTCTCTAGCACCAACTGCCTTTATGAACATGAAAAATCCTTCCCGATTGCCCATGCCCATATGGCATGCCCATATGGTTTGCCTAATGTTGGTACATAATTTCTGGTAACTGGACTCCAAGAACATGCAGTGGCTTAGAAACAAAAGAGGTGTCTGTCTTTCTTTTCTCTTTCATCTTTGTTTTTTATTTTTTTTTCCAACTAAACGGTCATTGAGGTTATTTGAATAATAGGCTGTGCCTCAGGTGTGAGTTCTGCTGATAAACTATTCAAGGGATTTTTTTCTCAGCCAACTGCTTTTTAAGTCTTATTTCCTATTCTTGGGTTACAGAAGCTTTTAACTTTTCAACTCTTAAAAACTCAAAATTCTGGACTCTATTCACTTGTGTCTCTGTTCTTAAACCAGGAACTCTTTCCTGAGCTAATCTCTTAATTGTAATACCTTGATATAAGCAGCAAGGAATAAACAAAACACGTAACATTCGGCTCTTTTTCTAATTACCCAATCCCCCAAAGCAGGTAACTGGTCTGCATTCAGAGTCCTCAGAATATTACCTAATGTTCCAACTCGTCACATCTGTGCTTTCCACCCTTTGGGCCTGCTGAATCTGTTTTCCTACTGACCTCAACTTGTCACCTCCAAACTCTCTCAACAGCTGTGTCTCTGCACCCCAGGCTTTTGTCATTGCAGCACCCCAGTTCCAGTTTCCAATTTCTGTACTGCATACAGGCTCCCAATATTTAGAATAACTCAAGCACAATAGATATTATTTCTCACATAATAATAAAAACTAGTTGGTTGGAGATGCCAAAGTAAAAATTTTATGAGACAAAGTTAAACAGGCAAGAAAGACTATTCAAAACTCTTGTAATAGGTTACAGAGAGACTGAACCTGACTTCTCTGGAAGAAATAGCATGAGGGCTTTTAGATTCTGGGCTAAGCTAGTGAGAAAGTACCGGGGACTGTTAGAGGGAGGTTGGTCAATGGAATGTGTTGAGCACATTGAGTTATTCCTGAGTTTGCAAATACTCTTCTCTGTGATTAGGCCATCTGTGTCTGCTAATTGTTTGCCCATGAAGTTGGGTTCCTACCTTCCTACAGAGACTGGGAGATAGGGTGCTATCTCTTTTCATCTTTATATTTTAGAGAGCTAGTCCAGGTCCTTGGGAAAGATGTTTCTTATATCATAAAACTGGCAGTAGGCTAGGAGATTTATATACATTTCAAAAGAGCAGAGAAAATTTATAATTGTGAGTTTTCTAAAGTAACTGCTCTAAGAGGAAAGAGGTCAAGGATCTACAGTCGGGAAAAACACTGACTAAAATTTAGTCTAGGTGAGGGAACATCAAAATGGTCTTGGACAGGGTAAGACTTAGATGGGTGTTTGCTACACACAGTCATTCAGGAATCCAGGCCATTGGAATCTATGCTGTATTTATTACAGGATTGCAAGGTCAAGATTCATCACCAGCTGAAAGAGACAGAGCAGAGTGAGTGATGTATGCAAGTTTTATTGTCCAGAAATGGCAACGGTGCATGTCGCTTTTGCTCACAGTCCATTCACAAGAGTCCCAGTAGCATGTGGTTCTTCTCTCTTTAAGGGCAGCTAGCAGTTGTGGTCTTCTAATGAGAGGGAGGAGAGGACATGGAGTTTGGTGAGCAGTTCTGTCCCAGCTGAGTGTTTGTCAGGCTCTACACCAAACCAACTACTAAATATATGATGTTATTTAAATCGTGTGATAACAACCAGAGCAGCAAGAATAAATGTCTTCACTGTATGAAGTAGGACTGAGAGTGATTAGTAACTTGCTCAAGGTCCTCTTCTGTAAAAGCTTTTGACTAAAGAGTCCATGATCTTCTCATTTGTCTCTCTCTCTCTCTCTCTCTCTCTCTCTCTCTCTCTCTCTCTCTCTCTCTCACTACACACACACACACACGGAAAATGTTTATGTGTGATTTGTGGAGAATGAAAGAGATAGATAGATGCAGTTTTCCATTTACTTATTTGTTCCTCATAGTAGATGACCCTATATCACAATATGAGTAGCA
>CAUYRT010094387.1:0-121639 GCA_963574885.1 Lepilemur ruficaudatus | reverse complement strand
TCACACTCCTGGGCTCAAGCAATCCTTCTGCCTCAGCCTCCCACGTAGCTGGGACTACAGGCATGTGCCACCATGCCCGGTTATTTTTTCTATATATTTTTAGTTGGCCAATTAATTTCTTTCTGTTTTTAGTAGAGATGGAGGTCTCGCTCTTGCTCAGGGTGG
The DNA here is from genome assembly GCA_963574885.1 of Lepilemur ruficaudatus. NCBI lineage: Eukaryota > Metazoa > Chordata > Mammalia > Primates > Lepilemuridae > Lepilemur > Lepilemur ruficaudatus. The sequence goes on along the minus strand of CAUYRT010094387.1, from coordinate 121,474 downwards.
TTTTGAACTCCTGACCTTGAGGGATCCTCCCACCTAAGCCTCCCAGAGTGCTAGGATTACAGGCGTGAGCCACTGCGCCCAGCCTACTTATGCTCTTTAATCCCCTCAATTTACAAATGATGAAACTGAAGGGGAAAGATTTTAACTGACATGTTTCTAGCAAAGCGCAAGTCTAAAAATATTTAAGGAAAAATTAATTTGTGAATCATTTCAAAATATTTTTCCTGATTTAGATAAAAATCTTCATTTTTAAAATATACAGAAAAATGTTTAGAGAATGGGTCTGAATTCTTGTTTTTAATTAAATATAAGCAGACTGGGATTTAGAGAGAATTTTCTTTTGTCTAGATTGGAAAATCAAAAAATATTTTTCCATTAATAATAATACAGAATTATCAATGATACATATAAAGGGTGGAAAGGAGTTAATTTCTATATTATCAATACATGAGAAAATTTTTAGATAGCTTAGGAAGAATAAATAATAATTTTTTTATATTTGCCTAAGGTGTCGCATTTTCCAAAGCACATTTTATACTTAGTCATGGGGTTCTTACAGAGAAATAGCAGGAGTTATGGCTGGTAACTCCACTTTGCAGAAGAGTGAGATTCAGAATAGATCCAAGAGTTAAGGAGAGAGCCAGGACTCTATTATGAAACTCACTCCTGGATACTTCGCTCTATGATCCAGTGTAAACTGCTGCTATTATATCTGTATAAGTACTGTGGAATATGGATGCTAACAGATTTTTTTCAAGTCTCCATAAAAAGTGAACAGCATTTAATCATACTTGTTGTTATAGACTGAATGTATCCCCTCAAAATTCATATGTTAAAACGTAATCACAAAGGTGATGGTGCTAGAAGATGGGGCCTTTGGGAAGTGATGAGGTCATGAGGGCACTGCCCTTGTGAATGGGGTTAATGCACTTATAAAAGAGGCTCCAGAGAGCCACCTTCCCCTTATGCCATGTGAAGACACATAGAAGCTGCTATCTATGAAGAACAAGCCCTCACCAGACACTAAGTCTGGTGATGCCTTGATCTTGGACTTCCCAGCCTCCAGAAATGTGAGCAATAAATTTCTGTTGTTTATAAATTAGCCAGTGTAGGGCATTTTGTTATGTAGCAGCCCAAACAGACTAAGACACTTGTAAACGTGAAGATTGGAGATCTCAAAATTGTTTTGTATATTGTGACTAGAATATTTAGTGACTAAGAAGACATTGGAAACCAGCAGCTAATACCATATTTAATGGGGAAAGACTGAATGCTTTTCCCCAAGATCAAGAACAAGACAAAAATGTCTGCTACCATCACTTCTATTTAACATTGTACCAGAGGTTCTCACCAGGGCAATTAGGCAAGAAAATAAAATGAAAGACATCCAGATTGGAAAGGAATAAATAAAACTATCTTTATTTGCGGATGATATGATCTTGTATATGAAAAATCTTAAGGAATACACTAATAATCAAACTCAACTTGATTGTAGGATACAAGGTCAATCTATAAAATTTATTGTATTTCTATGTGCTTATAATGAACAATCTAAAAATGAAATTAAGAAAATTATAAATTCCATTTAAAATGACATCAAAAAAGAATAAATATTTAGGAATGCAGTTAACAAAAGAAATGCAAAACTATATTTTGAAAACCACAAAACATTGCTGAAAGAAATTTAAAAGGCCCAAATAAATGAAAATTCATCTCTTGTTCATAGATCAGAAACAGTATTGCTAAGATAGTGATACTGTCCAAATTGATTTACAAGTTCAACACCTCTGTATGAAAATCCCATTTGACCTCCTGGGCAGAAATTAACAAGCTGATTCTAAAATTCATGTGGAAGTTCAAGAGGCCCAGAATACTCAAACACTGTTGAAAAAGAAGATCAAAGTTGGGAGATTCATATTTCATAATTTTAAAATTTTTTATAAAGCTACAGTAATCAAGATAGTGTGGTCCTGGCATAGGAATAGACATATAAATCAATGGCATAGAATCAATAATTCAGAAATAAATATTCATATTTATAGTCAATTGATTTTTCACATGGGTGTCAAAGCAATTCAATAGGGTAAAGAATAGTCTCTTCAACAAGTAGTGTTAGGATCAATGAGTAGTATTAGGACAACTAAATATCCACATATAAAAAACATGAAGTTGGATCTCCTACCTCACATCATTAAAAAAATTGACTCAAAATGCATTAAAGTTCTAAAAGTAAGAGTTAAAATTATAAAATTCCTAGACGAAAACATAGAGGTCAATCTTCACAGTCTTGGATTTGGCAATGATTTCTTGGATATGACACTAAAAGCAGAAGCAACCAAGGCAAAAATAGACAAAATGGACTTCATGAAAATCAAAAACTTTTTTGCTTTAAATGACACCATCAAGAAAGTGAAAAGACAACCCACTTATTGGGAGATGTTTGTAAATCATATATCTAAGAGATTTGTATCTAGAATATATAAGGAATTCTTACAACTCAACAAGAAGTCAAACAGCCCAATAAGATATGGGCAAAGAATTTGAACAGACATTTCTTCAAAGAAAATATACAAATGGTCAATAAACAAATGAAAAGATTCTCAACATAATTACTCACCAGAGAAATGCAAATAAAAATCACAATGAGAGACCACTTCACATATACTACATGGCTGTAATTAAAAAGAGAGAAAATAACAAGTGCTGGTGAGAAGTGGAGAAATCAGAACCCTCATACATTGCTGGTAAGAATATAAAATGTTACATTCACTTTGGAAAACCTTCTGACTATTAAACATAGAGTTACCATTTGATCCAGAAATTCTATTCCTAGATATATACCCAAGAGAAATGAAAACATACATCTGTACAAAAATTTGTACATGAAATGTTCATAGCAGCGATATTCATAACAGCCACAAAGTGAAAACAACCCAAATGTCCATCAACTGATGGATGGATAAATAAAAGGTGATATATCTATACAATGAAATATTATTCATGAATAAAAATGAAGTATTGATACATATTGTAGTATGGATGAACCTTGAAAACATGCTAAATGAAAGAAACCAGTCACAAAAGATGACATATTGGATAATTCCATTTTTATGAAATGCCCAGAATAAGAAAATGTATAGAGACAGAAAGTAGAAAGTAGATTATTGGTTGTTTAAGGGTTGGGGGGCTGATGGGGATGAAAATGGAAAGTGACTGTTAATGGGTACATCATTCCTTTTAGGGGTGATTAAATATCCTAAAATCAATTGTGATAAATGCACAACTCTGAAAATATGCTAAAAACTATTGCATTGCACACTTTTAAATGAGTGAATTGTATGGTTTATAAACTATATCTCAATAAAGCTGTTACCAAAATAGGGCATTGGCCCATTCTAGCAATGATGAACAAAGCCTTAGCGACAGAGAGGCAGAGATGGGTAAGGCTCAGGAATTACTTCAGTGGATTCAGGTTGGATCCTGACTGCTTTTTGTCATAGGGAGGCCACTAATGGCATCCCATATGAAGCTTCCTCCTTCAACCCTTATCCTTTTGTTTGGACTCTTTGAGTGCATGACAGAAACCATCTTAAGTTGGGTCAAGAGAAAAGGAGATGATGTTATAAGGATGTAAGTCCATTTTACACCACCCTAGAGAAGACTTACAATAGGTCTCAGAAAGAGTCAAGAAGCAGAATCTAGAAAACCATCAGAGTTTCAGAAAATCTTCTTCCTCTTCCACTTCCTCCTCCTCCCCCTCCTTCTCCTTCTTCTCTCTTTCTTCAACATGACTTTCTCTGTTCTTGGTCCACAAGGTAGAGTTTGGGCATCTTTTAGCTCCCCTCTTACCCACTCTCAATGCAGCTACACACAGAAAATGAACTGGCTTCTCCCAGTCTCATTTCCCATCTGAAAGGATCAAGAATCTGATTGGCCTAGCTCAGGTCAATTGTCTCCTTCTAGTCCAATTAGCTATGACATATGGGTGGGATCATCATAAATGTCTTCTGGATGCCTACTTTGATGACTCTGAAAGCAGTTATGAGAAAGGGCAATGGCTGGTGGATTGGGCAGACACTCAAAGGGAGTCTAGCATGCTTAGGCAGTACTACTAATGACAATAATGATAAAATACAAATATCAATAGTTATTGAGGATCTGCCTATCTTAGCATTGTGTCAGGTGCTTAACGTCCTTTAGCTCATTAAATCCTCAGAGTCCTTTGAGGTAATATCATTAGTCCCATTTTACATATGAAGACACTGTTACTTGGATAGGTTAAATCACTTTGCCAGTGTTTCACAGGGCTGCCTTTCCACCTGTATACCTCACTGCCAATTCTCAGTGGCCCTGTCCTTCTAGCTTAGCCGAGCTCATCCCAGTCTGCAGCTTTCTCTCATCACTGTGTGAAGACACAGGGCAACAGAGAGGACAACACTGGCAGGGGTTATTCTGGTTATCTATTTCCAACCTCTCTAAAATAGTGGCGTAAAATAATTTAGTATTATCTCCATAGTTCTGAGGATTGACTGGGCTCACCTGGGATTTAGTTTGGGGGTGTATTGTATGAATGCTATCAGATAGTAGCTGGGGATGGAGTCATCTGAGGGCTTGACAGGAATGAACATCCAAAATATTAATAGTTACTTCATTCCCCTGCCTGGCGCCTCAGTGCTTTTCCATATGGCTTTTCCATGTTTCCAGCAGAGGAGTCTGGACTTCTTGCATGGCAGCTCAGGGGTCCAAGAGGGAGTGCCCCAAGAGTGAGCACTCTGAGAGAGAGGAGGATGAAGGCTAGGCCTGAAATTGGCACAGCATCACTTTCTCCATATCTAGAAGTCAGAGAAGTCACAGGCAGTCCAGATGCTAGAGGTCACATGCACACACATGAGCAGAGGAGGAGGAAAGGAATGAATAATGGAGGCCATCTTTGGACTCAGCTACCACAGTAGCTAAGGAAGAAGAGGTAGAACTAGTGTATGAGTAGGAAACTAATGTGTGTAGCAGGGTAGGGTCTTTTGAGATGAACACAGTCATGTGTGTGGGGTCCCCACATCTGCCTTGGTGTGGCACGAGGGTAAATTTCCCTTCATAATATTTCATGTTAGCAATATTCAGTCCCTTATGTAGAGATTTTAGTTTTGTCCTCAGATTTCCAGCCTGCTTTTGGGCTTTCCCGTGGAAATAAATACCCCAAGAGTATATAAAGCTAGGGCTCCAAGAGCTGGAATCACCTACTCAGTTCCTCTGCCTGCAGATAAACCACGACAAAATCATAACTAACGCATTTCAATAGGGGTCTGACCTATTTTTAAAGACTTGAAGTAGAGAAGCTTCCACAGAACCCTTAGGAAACCAGTTCTGAGACACAATTATTTTTTTATGTCTGACCTAAGGCCTCTGAACAGTGTGTCAGTCACCCTTCTGAATATGACTCTCTGTGTCTGGGAAACAAAGCAATCACATACTTCAAAAGGAAGTTATTTGGATGAACTAATGAATGGTTACAAAAGGCTTTGAAAATATAAATTGCTGCATAAATACTTAATGCCTACATAAATAGTTTTGCCTCAGCCTGAGGGGGGCTCAGGCTTTTTGAAAGATTTCAACCTTTTGGAGTACTGAATAGCAAAGATAAAGCTCCTGCTAAGTTAGGATAAAATGATTCTTGCCTCTATTATGTATATTATTTATTGCAAGGCTTTTCTAAAATAGAAACATGGCAAATTTTAGAGAGAAAAAAAGATTTCATGGTTCCTTAGATTGTAAACTCTTTCAACCAGATCTGTGTTTAATGCATGCTTTTAAAAACATATAATTCACAGGTATTATTAGTATTGAGAAATTATATGCAAATACCTTCTTGCATATGATGTTTTCTTTGAGAAGTGAATAAATGGAAAAAATCAACACTGTATTTTTATGATTTTTGTTTTTTCTTCCTCTTCCATTTTTAAGGCATTATATTAAAATGAAGGAGATGAATTGGAGTGTGCCTTATCAAAAATTATTTTTTTAAATACTTAGAAGTTGGGAAAAAGTGTTTAGGAATCTATATTAGGTAAGACCTGCTTCTTTAAATGAATTGTTTTTACCCATCCTTTTTTGCTGATGAAGGTTAAAACGAGAAAGCAATGTATCACACACACACAACTGGAACAAATATTAGTCCTACATCTCTGCTTCATGGCCTCCTTCCTCTGGAGATGTTAGTAAGTCAACAAAGATAGAGAATTATTTAGAATCTCAGATATACAGGAATTAAAGAGAGTATAGGCAAATAGAGGAGGTAGGGAAGCCATGTGGGAGAATCGTTCAGGAAAAGAAGCTTCCTGATAGGGCCACCATGCTGCTGTTTGTGGTACCTTTATCAGTTGGGAGAAGATGCTTTGGGCTTCATGAAAGAGCAAGAACAGGAAAGAGGGGAAGATGGACTGTTTTCCCTGAGGTTGAAACTGAAGCCCAGCTGACCTTCGCATGCTTTGAGCTTCTGTCTGAGGAAAGGAGGTCAGGTAAATCCTTTTATCCTTTTTATCCTTTCATCCCTTCCATAGTTGAGCTTCAAGTTGCTATCGCCCAAGATGGCGGAAGAATAAATTAAGTGAATTGATGCAGCCTGCAATCAGATGAACAGTGTACTGTCTCTAGGAACTACTTTGGAGAGCTGTTTTGTAATTAACCTGAAAATAACATATTCAGATTTGATTAATCTCATGTGGTCAGTAGGTAAGCTTGAGTTGAAGATTATTGTTTTTTTGTTATCCACGATAGGCCCTTCTGTGTGATAGATTTGTAGGAAAATGTTGAAATAATACGAAGTGGCAAAAATGTTGATAAATGCCATGGTCAGAGATTTGGCTTAGTTTCATAAATAGAATGTATAAAATGTTCTACTATATTTAATATTAATATGTAGAGACATTGATTTGGGTTCATATTTGTGTATTATAAATTCCTATATCTAAGGATTTTATGTGTGTGTATATATAGTGATACATATATACACATATTTATGATTAAAAAGTTCCCTAATTATTTAACCAGAAGGACTGGGTTTTCGTTTGGTCCCTAACCCTGTTCTCTTAATTGATATGCACAATAAATTCAGAGTTACAGATTGTTTCCTATGACATTGGTGGGTTATAGCTCAAACCCAAAGTTTAAAGATTTAATTTTCTGTTGTTCTTAATGAAATAACCAGAGCAGCAGCTCCCTGTGGCGAGATATGAAAAGTAGTGTATAGATACTTACTAAAACATTTGTAGACCTCCTCAGTTTTCTGTTTTTAATGTGATGAAAATTTGTACAAATAACAAAGAAAGAATGTCATGGTAACTAAAACATTTCCTATACATGTATTTTAGAGGGAAGCTAAATCAAAGGTCTTCAAAGAATTACTAGGGTTCTTTCTAGGAGGTTATTGACAAATATGTAGTTTGTCTCTGGAGTTTGTGCCTCTTTCACAGATTGGTGTATTTGTGATCCCACCGGCAGAATAAGTGTCTGTAATTCATTTCTCCTTGTTAACTAGTGTGCCTTTGTGTGGAGGATGATTGGCAGCAAGCTCGGCTGAGTCCCAACGGATGAGCTTGTTAGCAAAACCCTAGCATCCTATCTCTAATAAAGCATATCAGCAGTACATTTTGTCCTATCTATTAGCCTCTCTGTTTCTTTTTTTGTGAAAAGCTGAGTGTCCCTTTGAAGCAATGACAAATAAACCCCTGAACTGAAGTGCTAGGCTGCCTTACGGACAGCTGGATAGTAAATGTCACACCGTGTAGAGAATGCCTATTATCAGAGTGAGCCATTTGTTCCCGGCCTTTCAGTATCTTAATGTAATACAAAATTGCTAAATCAAGCCCCATGTCTGTGACAGAACATAATTAATGAGAAAGCAGGAGCCAATTCAACACTCTTTATTGGGACCTAATTGGCTCAGGCAACAGAGTTGTCACTCAACAAGAGACTTCCTTTAAAGCAATTTTGTTCTTGGTTGTATTACAGAGCCTATTAAATTGTCCCCTCCTTGATCACACAAAGAAGTATCTGCATGCAATAATTAGCTTTTCCAGGGGGAATTTTTTTTAACTCATGCAATACCGAATCATTTTAAAACTGTCTGAAAAAACAGCCAGGCCGTGGGGATGTGCTGCCACACTGAGCTGCACTGGAGGCCGTTTTCCAGTCTGCCGAGGCACCGGGCTGCAAAAGCTGAAGAGGAACCCCAAGAAAAAGAGAAACGTGTTCGAATGCGGAGGGTGGGAGGATGGTGGAGGGAGTGGGTAGAGGAAATTACTTTGATGGGTAATCATAGCTCACGTCATAATCTGCAGTTAAAAAGGGCAAAAAAGGAATGCCTATATGTACATATTTAAATATATGTTTAATTTTTTGCAGTTCATACCCAATTCACTTAGGAATCAAAATTAACAGAGTAATGGCAGGGGTGGAGGTTGAACATATAGACACCTGAATTGTCTGGAGCAACATGAATCCATTCAACCATGCCTTGGAGATCCATGGGGCGCACTATCTCAAAACCAGCACAAGTGCTTAGTGGCATGTGACTATCATTACAAACTAAAATTTCACTTTTGGGCGTTATGTTCTATCCCCTTGCCCTTACGTAACAAACCTCAAGACAGATTTATTCCTGGTATTTATGTTATTGTTATAAAACTATTTTTTTTTCCTGTCAGAATATCACAGACTTCAAATAAACCTGTGCCTTCTCTCAATAAGTTTTAAGACAATGACAAGACCATGGAGAGCTAAGCTTACAGTTTCCACTGGCATTTGCTTGGATTTGGGCAAAAAGGACCTGACTGGCTAAGCCAGAGGAAAAGCAAATGGGAAAGTTGTAGGACATATACTTTAAAACATACAAATCAGGCAATAACTAGAACGCATTTAAAAACTGCAACAGTTGATATTAGGAAAAAAATTATTAAAGGTTGATTTAAGTGACAGCACTTTGAACAGTCTAAATACAGGCAAGTATGTGGTCCCTTTCTTGAAATAGCTGTCAATATCTCCCTTCTGTGCCTTCAGAAACAATGCAAAGACTGTCTAGTTTACATGGCAGCAGCATTTGGTTGGATTTAGAGAGAGCGGCTTGCCTCGGCATTGTTTCTTGCCTCAATGTGGAAGTGCCAGAACCTACGAAAGAAAGAAAAGAAGGCAAACCTCTAAATTAGAGGAGAGCTGTGCTGTTCTTGCCGCGCTGTGTGGTTTAGAGAAGGTTTGCAGCTGCTGAAATCCCAGCACTGTGCCCCAGCTATGACTGCATTATGCGACAGGCGCTCAGAGTGTAGTGTTTTTTTTTAGATTTTCCAGCATTTGCCGACATATTAGCTGTGTCAGTTAAATGTAATTTACTTGAGTATGTAAAGGAATTGTTTAGTTTCCCACCCCCTCCCTAACCTACCTCTATAGATTGAGCAAAGTGGGATTCATGAAAGCGCTCTAAATGTTTGAAAAATATTAGTTGTTATTCCATAGGGTAATAGAAAATAAAACCAACAGCAATACAAAAATATTAGTCAATAATGTCCTTTCCCAGGTGACTCTTGAACCTTGTGAAAGCACACATTCTCAACAAAGATTTATTAGTCTAGTCGGGGAACACATGATAATGATAGCAAGAGCTGCCAGAATCTAATTTGCTTTAATTAATCATTTGCTTCATAACACGACGATTCTTCCCCCTCCCCCTCCCCCCTTTTTTAGCTGTCTAGATTATTTTAAAACACTAGATATTACACTGTGGATAGCTGATGAAACTGAAATTGAATGCTGTAAAAGTTAGATTAAAAATTCATTTAACAGTATAAACATTTCAGAGTGCAGGATGGTGCCGATTAGGTCAAGCGAGTATGGAGTGATAAAACAGTCATGGAACTGAGAGAAAAAATATTGTCAGAGGGCACTCAAACAGCTGAATTTAGTCTAATTTAAATGTTATAGCAGACAAAAAAAATTGTTAACCAGAAATCCCATTATAATTACTCTTTGGTATTTTAGCAACACAGACTAGAAAGAAGTCAGAACCCAGGTTTAAACACATTTATTCATTGAACTGTGCAAACATTAGCTTTGGTTCTAACTGGAATTAATTCTCCTGGTTAGACCAAGGGCCCCCGGTGGAGTGCTGAGGCTGACTCAAAGGCCACATTGCCTCGTCCTCTTAGGAGAATTAAATGGACTGTCTCAGATTTCAAGGATAGCCAAGACACCAGATATTCATCATGCCCTTCTGGGCAGCCCTGAGCAGGAAATTTTCCCTCCACACGTCTGGCCTGGGAAGCAGCCAGCATCAGAGGACTGGGCTCAGCGGAATGTCAGCGGAGATGCTGGCCTTCAGGCCACGAGGGGGAGCCTGTGGACAGTCCCACCGCCAACGTGCAGCGCAGCCCCAGAGCCGTGCAGCCGGCTAGAGATGCTACAGCTTTCCCAAGGGCTTGGAGAACAGCACTGTAGTGTGACATGACCCCTGAAGCCCGCTGATGCGAATGCTTCTGTGTGACGGGCTGAGAGGAGCTGGAGGTAGGGAAATTGACATTTGTCTGGACTTAGGGACCAAGCAGAACACTTGTGTCCAGAGGTCTTTTGGTTTACTCCATTTTGCTGATGCCTTGATGGACACTTTTAGCACTTCATTCTTACCCTTGTGTTTGTAAGCCTCCCCCACGACTTGATTGTCTGTATTAGGTAAGATTTAGCTCAAATAAACATTCAGAATATTTTAACAGATCCCCATCATCTATATGATAAAGTTCCTTTGGGTGTCACCTGAGGCCCTTGATGACCTGGCCCCTTCCTGTGTGTCTATTTCCAGCCTCTTTCCCACTCCTATGCCAACATTTACCCAGCACTTTACTCAGCATTAGTGGTGCATGCTTGCAATTCTCAATTATGTCCCTCTAACCTGTCACCTTGCCTCAGCTTGAATGTGTCTCCTCAGATAAGCCTTCTTTGACTCCCTCAGATACACAGTACTGACTTTACGAGGTTTATGTGAGGATTAAATGAGTTAATTTATGTAGCATGAGGCTGAACCTTGGAAGACACTATGTAAGTGTTAGCTATTACTATTAAGTACTTTCTTACTATGCTGTCCCTATACTTTGTGTGACTCTCCCCCATATCAGCCACATTATGACATTGCTTATTCACTTGTTCTTCTCCTTGCTATGCTATAATCCTCTTGAGGGTCATGTTTTTTTATCTTTGGACCCCCAACCTAACACATGTCTGGCTGCCATGTTGGAGGTGCTCAATTAATGTCTGTTGCATGAACTAGAGGCTATTTGTTGTCAAGTGTTCTGCAATTTGGTCACTGGTCAATTTTTAATAAGTATGTAAGATCTTAAGTGTTTTTCAAAGAAGCAGAGATTTGTGTGGGTGCCTAACATTTTTTTTTCTCAAGCAGGTTTTCTGCTTTCAGAATCAATTCTAGAATCAGTTCTAGAAGTTCATAAGAAAATTAGTGTCATAACATTATAGTCCCATCTCTCTTTTTCAAATACAAATAATATTCTCCAGGACAATCAATTCATTACCTAATTCATTAAAATTGATAGTCAGTGAATTCAAGGTGTTTTCAAAAACATATCCATGCTCTAAGTATGTAACTTGGCTATTACTGACAATGTTCAAAGGCACCTCCCCAAATGAGTTCAATAGTGGCAGCAGGGATGGAGTAGAAGTATATTTCCTCACTGTGGTTCTTTGATAGAGAATGTACTCCTATACTCTGTTTAACTTCAAAGTTCTTAACATAACCAAGTGATTCCATTTCCTTGCGTACTCTGTAGACCTCACCCCAAATATTAATACAATCAATTACAACTGTAAGTGTGTGGTAATACAACATAAGCCACCTGGTAAGGTGAGAAAATAAGAGAGGTAAAAGCCCTATTCTGAACCTCAAGAAAGTTTTAGGCTGGAGAATCACCTAATTTGGAATTTTTTAAGGAAAAAGACATGGACATATCTTGCTTCATCGATAGTGAAAAGCTTTATAGACTTTTATGGTCAAAAAAATCCAAAGTCATGCAGTTCTTTTCAATTCCCTGAGAAGTCGGGTCCACTGCAGCTCAGGGCACATCTTCACAATAGAGTCACAGCAAGTTTTGTGCCGAGAAGCAGGGAAGAATCATAGAGATTTGGGGGTCTCCTTGCAATTGGCACCCCTCAAATACCAGCAGAAATTACAAACTGGTAGTGATTTGATTGACTTTGAATCTCACTGAAGGGATGTGAGCAGAAAGAAACGCACCATCATTTGCTTCGTTCAGAATTTCTTAACACCCAAAATGGGGGCTGGAGGGTGGTGAGTAACTCCTGTGGTCCCACAGGGAGCATTGTAATCAAGGAGAGCTCTGAACAGTGTTAGGAGAGTCTCTACATCCCCTCGAGCTCGCTGCAATGTGCACTGGCAGAATTGGTTAAATGAGCCAGCATACTCTGGTCAATATGAATAGGCTGGTAAGATGCTCGGTTTGATTTAATGGCCACCCATGGACTTCCATACGCAGAAGGGACTGTCACATTTAGTCTGAATAAGGTTCTAAAAAAATCAGCTACTGCATTTGGCATTGTAGCTGTATTTTAATGTCCTCTTCAGAATTCTCCGTTATAGTAACATTTCTGCAATCAGTCTAGCATAAAAAGGCCTGTTTATAATAAATTGGTCAGCCTCTTATGCGCCTATCTTTTCTGATGGGATAGAGAACGATAAGATCGCTCTTTGTAGACTAGGCTATAAGATTTTTAATATGACTGGTTGTATCTCTCGATTTGTACAAGTGATTTATTTCAGGTTTTATTTCTGTTTTGGGTCTTTGTTTTCATGGTATCTCATAATTGTCCTGGTTGGGGGAGGAGGCAAGTGGATTCTGCCCATGAATTGTAGGTGTCTGGGAGACATTTAAGTGAGATGTAGCTTATGAAGAAGCCAGTAATTGAAAAACAAAATTGTGCCGTTTTTTTGCCACACTTTCAGTTAGGAGACTTATGTGACAGTTGTGAACTACAGTGCCCTGGACAGAAAATGTTGGCAGAGGTAGAAGTGCGCCACTGATTTGTATGACTATTCCGAGGCAGAATAATCACGCTGCCTTGTTAGTACATAATAATCACCCAGTGCAAAAGACCCTAGACCTTTGGAATCACTCAAAGTTTTCATTAGAGAATCAGCAGTCTTTTAGACTCACTCTGGCATACCTCAATGTTGAAATTGCATATTACAGGTTATGCTCCTGTAAATAAAGGACATTTTGTTATGCCCACACTCAGCTGTGTTCCCTACTGCGATTTCTTTACTAGCCCCTGCTGTGACCTCTTGCCGAATACAATACATTATTGGTGAGCCTTTTTTTGCCTGAACTTAATGTCTGTCCAGAAGACAAAAACACTGATTAGGTAGAAGGAGGATAAAAGTCCTTCAGGAACAGAGTGATTCTGGACCTCAGCTACAGACTGCAGCTAATTCATAAATGTCAACAGTCAAGAAGTAGGGAACCAGGACATCCTGTCTTGAGGGTGACTTCCCAGCCATCTCTGAGAAGCATGGATAGAGCTGAAACTTATAGATTGAGGTTAAACAGGAAATGACCAAGCATGACCCTTGGGCTAAATTTATAGTGATTTATCTGGCTCAGTTTTAAAAGAGAATCAATTCTGAGGCAACTTTTTGCCTTAATTTCTCTTATTGGGTTCTATAAGAGACTTAAGGATGGGTAACTTTCAGAAATACTGGTGGGGTTATTAAGGAGTAGGCAGTTTCCCTAGACCTTGTTCCTATTTCTCGGTGCTTCTCCTTTTTACTCAAAGTGTTCAAAGTAACTAGTTCTTCCAGAGATGCTAGTATTCTAAGTTGTTGTGTAGATAAGAAAACTTTGTACTTTAGGAACATTCTTTTCTTTAGTCATTTATTGGCATGTAGGCATAGAACTCTATTGAAAGATGACAACTGAGAAACTTTCATTGTTAATATTTTGGTGAGGCCAATCAACAAATATTCATAATGACATCAACAATTTACAGTTTCATTTTAGGTTATTATGGGTCCCACTTATGGACATCATCTCAAATGTTATTTACATTTTGCAGATAAGGAAATGGGGGTTGAATAACTTGCCGAGGCCACTTTGTTGACAGTAGTTGAGAACAAGTTTTTGAATTAGGCAATCCTGATGCTGCCGCTTATTGGCTGCATGAGCTAGTTGCTATTATCATTTTTCATCTGATTTTGAGTTCAGTGTTCCTTCCATTTTACTGTGCTATCAGCCTCAAATCATCAAGCCTTACTAATTAAGTAGAAAGAAAGGGAATGCGTTTTACTAAATACTTACCACAGGTAAATTAATTTTAAACTCTGTTCTGCAAAGAAACCCTAGTTTTCCTAAAGCAAAAAAACTTACTCCAAAGACACCCAGTTCTGCTGCTTTCTATTGGCTGAGGGGCAAGACTTATCTTCTACTTTACCAAAAGAGAAACGAATTGTTTCGTACCTCCTATATTTGAGTCATCACGGAGTGGTGATGTTTCTGTTAGAGGTAACAACCATCTAGAAGAATCTGAAGATGATCAGTTTTAGGCAATCATGCTTAACAGAGAGCATGGGCTTTGAAACACTGTGTTTCCCTTTTTGCACTATTAAAGTCCAGGAAAACTCTGCTGAATTGTGAAGTAAGCAAGGATTAAGAAATTGAATATGACCAATGTGTTCAGCTGTACATTAGAGAACACGTACAACACTCAACACACACATGCATACACATGTGCACACAAAACAAAGCAAAATAAAGAGCAGTTGACTTTCAGTTCTATTCATCAGAAAGATCCATTTATAATTGTATTGTGCAGAGATCTGCAAGACTGAAGTAATACCTGAGGGAGGCCTGGGAATATGTTTGCACCACATTACTTGGACTGCATGATAATTGAGAGCCATTGTGGCTGAACACTTTATGAGTTTGTTTAATTTGTCACAGTAAATAAAGCTTTTTTGATGCAAGTTAATTAGCTCTCTTGTGTTACTGCACATCAAATGTAATTAACAACCAACTGCCAGTGTGGGGTTGCCCTCGTGTAACATGGTAATGGGGGAAAAACTTAACTGGGGCTGGATTAAGTAAGAGATTTACTGTTGAATCAATCACCCTTCTGTCTGCTTAAATTTGGACAGACTAGAATCTAGAGGGGAACACATCAAGTCTCATAAAATATCAGTTGTTTGATATGATTTCTTAAAAATCTCATGTGTTATGCCAGGCTTACATTTGCAACCATATTAAGTAAATTCAGCTAAATAAATTTCCTAGCACTGTTTAGAGTTCACGTCCTCTTTGGTTGGCGTTGCCTATATGCCAACCCATGCTTAGTCTTTCACTTCTACTCACTTACCTCTCTTTAGCTTTGACATTTTATCTCTCCTGTGATAGGTGCTGCTACAGCTAAGGCAGAAAGAATGCTATGAAATAATGATGAAGAAGGAGTTTGTTCCAATGGGCAGAAGAACATAACTGAAGAACCTATCCAAAGAAGGGAATCATGCTTCCCAATTCACAATGGTATTTTTGTGTACTTTATATTTTGGGCAAGTATTCTGCTATACTTGTCCATTTTTTTCCTAGGCAAAGTTAACTCAAAGACATCAAACAGCCTTGCCCTATACTCATTTCTGATCATGTGATTAGAAGAAAGTCATGAGGCAGAAACACCTTTAAAAGGACACAATAATGGTAGACTTGATATGTTCCAAGTGTCTACCATTTACTTGCTTGAAGAAAACAACAATATAAATTAAGAAGAAATAAATTTATAAAGGTATATAGCTTTACTAGAATAAACCTTTCCCTTCTCACCGCTACTGCCCCCTTCTCCATAAGGATGAAAGACTCTATGCCAATTTCTCTAAGTAATAACACTCTTTTGTGGGCAGTAACAATCTGGTTAGGAAGAAAAATTAAAATGGGGTTTAAGTCCCAACTCAGCCTTCAACCAGCAATCTGACCACCTGAAGTGACTTACCTTCTTGGGACTGAGTTTTCTCATAGAAATAGGTGTTAAATTGGGTAGTTTTGTGGTTGTCTTCTAGCTCTAAAGCTGTCTGACTCTCTAATCTCTGTCATGCTTTTTCAGGAAATCTTTCTGGTGTCATCTTTTTTCACTCTGCCTGCCCAGATCTCTGTTTTAGCAATGGAGGATGTGTAAGTCCAGCTACTTGGCAGTTAAAAGAAGTATATTTTAGTGACAGCCAGCCCTTGCTCATTCATTCAACAAATATTTATTAAACACTTTCTATAAACTAGGTTCTGGGCATCTGAGAATGAAAATGTTATGGATAATCCTTCATGTACATAACTGAAACTTATAAAACATATTGTTGGCTTAATAAGTTATATACCTCTACTTATATTATTTAAAAATATTCCTAGGTATTTTATGTAAGTTTATTATCCCTGGGTTTTTCTCTCTGTGCCCTACATATTCAATGGAGTGAAATAGGAAAGCAGGCCTGAACTAAGGCAGAGGGAAGAAAATAAAGCTGCCTTTTATACTAGAGCATTTCTTCTTGAGACAGCTCTTTTTGCTAGGAGTTGGCAAGAATACGCATCTTATTTTCTTTTATTTCATTTGAGGATTCAGTGTGAAGGAGTGCCTTCCATGTTGAATTCACTTTTACTTTTTCAAAAATAATATTGTTATTGATTGTAAAAGTAATACATGCTCATTGTAAAAAAATGATAATATTACAGAAATTTATGATAGAGAAAAAAATTAAAGTACCCTGTTATACTTTCCAAAGATAATTGCTGTTAATATTTTGGTTTATATTTCTCTCTGTCTCTCTCTCTGTGTCTCTCTCTCGCCTCATATACTAATAAAAATATATTATGTCTTTTCACACACATGGAATAATACAATTAATACTGAAACTTGATTTTTTCATATTATATTTTGACTCTCTTTCCATGTAGATTGATCTTATTCTTTTTAAATCTTAAGTTTTATTCCATTGACTGGACCTAAGTTTATTTAACCAATTACATAATTCATAACTAGTTGAGTTGTTTTCAGATATTTTACTATTATAAACAACACAGGATAGTATTTGTAATAATATAATCATCACTGCAAAGAGTAATAAATACTCACTACTTACTTACTAGGTGGCACTCACTTTATTACACACTTTATAGGCATTAGCGTGTCATTTAATTCTCAAAGTAACCCCGCAGGTGAAGACACTGAAATCTAGACATGTTATGTGACTTGCTCAAGGTCACATATTCAGCAAGTGGTGACACTGTGATTTTAACCCGAGTCTGTCTTATTTCAGAATTAGAGCTCAACACTAACTCAGCAAATATTTTTGTACACTTGTGTTAGTATACATGCATAATACATTTATAAAGATAAATTACTGCATCAAACGATATGCAATATTTAAACCTAAGCATGTATTTTTAAATTGCTCTGCAATTTTTTTTTTTTTGCCAGTTAGCACTCCCAGTTGTAGTAAACAAGAGCACTAGTTTCTCCATACTCTTGCTAACTTTGCGTAGCATCATTTTCCTTCCAGTATGATAGGCAAAAAAGTTTTATCTTAG
The DNA here is from genome assembly GCA_963574885.1 of Lepilemur ruficaudatus. Taxonomy (NCBI): domain Eukaryota; kingdom Metazoa; phylum Chordata; class Mammalia; order Primates; family Lepilemuridae; genus Lepilemur; species Lepilemur ruficaudatus. The sequence goes on along the minus strand of CAUYRT010094387.1, from coordinate 103,853 downwards.
TGTCATTTCACTTTGCATTACTTTAACAACTTCACTCTTTTAGTAATAAAATGTATCTATTTAAATATCATTTTGTCATCAGTTATTGAAATATGGGTCATTTACCTATAATCTCTGTTTTAGAGAGGTTGCATGAAATTCTCAGGTGAGTGTTTCATTTTCTTTATCATCATATATATCCAAACTCCTTGTTGTATTCCTATCCCCAGAGCATTTCGAATTCCTTCGTGGGCTGAATATACTCAGGTACCATTCTACCAGCAAGTTCCAATTATTCAGTCCAGGTCACAGTACTTGGGCAAAGTAACTGACAAGAGAAGGATAGGAATATGGTAGCTTTTGGAACAAAGAAAAGGTGACTTAAAAAAAAACAACAACATGATATATATATATATATATATATATATTTTTTTTTTTTTTTTTTGAGACAGAGTCTTGCTCTGTTGCCTGGGCTAGAGTGCCATGGTGTCAGCCTAGCTCACAGCAACCTCAAACTCCTGGGCTCAAGTAATCCTTCTGCCTCAGCCTCCCAAGTAGCTGGGACTACGGGCATGTGCCACCATGCCTGGCTAATTTTCTTCTATATATTTTTAGTTGGCCAATTAATTTCTTTCTATTTTTAGTGGAGATGGGGTCTCACTCTTGCTCAGGCTGGTTTAGAACTCCTGACCGCCTCAGCCTCCCAGAGTGCTAGGATTACAGGCATGAGCCACCGCGCCCAGCAACAACATGATATTTTTAAAGGAAAGCAGAAGGCTCAAGGGAAAAACCAAGAAAATAACTTTAAAAAGAATGGATGGTCAGAAAAATTTTGTTAAATAAAAATTTTAAAAATACTGCAGAAAATGTAAACTTGTATTAGAATTTGAGTAAAGCTGCAGCACTGATATTTGAAATGATGAATTTATACTTCAGCATTACATCGAGATGTATATACTCACTTATAGACACTTGTCATTTCTAGAAATGAACACATATCACCTAAGGTTTTTCTAACTGAGTCGTATTCTGGGTGCATCGTACAGTGGGATCCATTCTTACTTCATTAAGAAAAACAGGCTCATATTTCATATTTATTCTCTTTGAAAACTACCCGCTGTTATGTCCTTGTGATCTGTAAAATTCTAGCTTTCCATAGGTGGAAATAGAAAGGAATAAAATAATTATATCACACAGTTTATTAGATACATTTAAAATGTAGACAGACAGAAAGATGGCTAGTCAGACAATCTGATTATTGTACTAGCAGAACCTTTAAGGAATCTGAGACTAAACAAATCTAAAAAGCATTAAGGAGGAGCACAACAATAGGGGGCATGAGACAGTCAAAGAGAAGTGAAACGTGCAGCATTGTTGGGCTCAGAATGGGAAGAGATGACTTTTTACAGACTGCCCCTTTGTCAGAAAGCTCTTGCAGCAAAGCAAGCTTAAAAATGTATTATCCACTACAAACTACATCTTAAAGAAAGTGATTAATGCAATTTGGCTGTTCTATAAGAGAACCATAATATATTGTTGAAAGGGTCCTGCTGAGGCAAAATGTAGTGTTGAAAATGTGCTGTTTCTTAATAATAAGAGGCTACCAAGGTGAGCCCTGAAAAAAGTAGTGCTGGCCAATGATTAAGCTAGTGTTAACACCTTCTACTTGCAAAAATTCAACTTTCCCCCAAACTCTCTGGTTCTTTAATCTTACTCCTTTTCCTGGCTTGGATATTTAGTTTTCAGGTTGGGATTTTGGAAACACACAAGAAATGAAGGAGGGAAGAAAATTTTGGGGAAACAGAGGCAGGAAATTGAATTTTGTTTTTCTTTCAGTAATCCTATCTTTTTTTTTTAAAAAAATAGTGCTATCCTGCATATCAAACCCTGTCATGTGTCATGTGTCAGGATATGGCAGATATGGCACAGGTCATGTCTTCAGAATGGGCACACCAGGAGAAAGAGGACCCTGGACTTAGACTTCCTGTTGGGGATGTATAGTTTCAGAAAGAACTCAGCTGCATGTGTGGGGAATGATTTCGCTAGGCCAGCAGAACAAGTTTCTGAAAGTTTTGGCAACAAATGGTAATTCAAGTAAGAAGTTGATATTGGAGAGAGCTTCCAATATGAAGCCCGGTGAAAGGCTGGTAAAATAAGACAATGGGAAATTCTGAATGCAGCTTGGAAGCCCAGGTGAGTAGGTGTTGGGAAGCCTCTTGGCAGGGTGTGGCAGCACCCCAGCCACTGGACTCTGAATAAAGAACAGAACTCAGGCCCTCAGTAGAAAAACTTGCATGAAATGACTCTCTCCCCAGGGGATATTATTTTCCTGGCACTGATAAGATTCCTGTTTGGATAGTGGCTAAGTTGTCACCAAGGAAGAAAAACAAGGAAACAAGCATGAATTGTTGATTCTTCCAAAGTATGTAGCAAAAACAGCGGCAGCAGCAGGTTGACGATGCAAACTCTCATCTCCAATGTAACAGCACACAATTCCCTTGACAAGAGACAAAGCAACTGCTAGGTTTAATGTGTCTTTACATGAGCAAATGATCTCTCATAATAATACTGCATCGTGCTGACAATCCTTTATGAATACAGCAGTATAATGCCGACAGTTAGCTAACAACAGAGCTGCCTGCCCAGATAGAAGGTTTGGAACTACATGGGAGGGACGTATTCAACTCAAGGTAATTCTGGGGAAATGTGGAAAGGCTGACATCTGGACTGTCATGCAAAGCAAACACATTCTGAAACACAAGAGAAATGCCATCTGAGAGGTCCTGGTGAGGCTTCCAAATTGTCATCAAGAGATTGTTAAATTTTCATAATTTTAATATGGAAGCAAAAAAGATTGCTTCAGAGAAGTAGTGGGAGGGGACCAGTGCTTGAGATAAATGCATTTATTCATTTACTAAGTATTTCTTGACTATTTTCTGTAGACCAGGTACTGTTCTAGGCGATAGAGCCACAGACATGTGGAAATCGCCCCTGTCCTCAAAAGGGCTATTATCTACATTTGGAGAGGGAAATAAGCCAACAGTTAAAATGTGCTGTGAGAAGAAGTAGGAATTAAGCGCAGGTTGTAATGGGAGCTGAGACAGAGACCATCTAACTTGTGTGTGTGTGTGTGTGTGTGTGTGTGTGTGTGTTTGTGTGTGTGTATGTGTGTGTGTGTGTGTGTGTGTGTGAGAGAGAGAGAGAGAGAGACAGAGAGAGAGAGAGAGAGACGGAGAGACAGAGACAGAGGGAGAGAGAGAGAAGGACAGTGGTGTTGATAAGGGAAGCCTTCTGGGAAAAGGGGATTTTTGAATGAAATCTCATAGTATCAGGAAGGACAAAGCAGAGGAACAGGTGAATGCGTGGATGGCTGAGCATGCTAATTGGAGAGAATGATCTGAACAAAAACTCAGATTGACAGAAGGGACACATGGAAACCAAGAACTGTCAGATCCCTTATTTTAGGGACCTTTGTTAATATGGAATATTGAGAACTAAGGGATAAATTTCTTCTTTCATGGCAAGACAGAATGAGATTATACATAAAGCATTTCCTGATATAAACCTGATTAGACCTTAGAGGAAGTTTTTGGGGGACATTGTGAGAATTCCTTCTTTGAAAAGTGTTGTATAGAAAGTAAGGTGGGCAGATATGGAAACTAATCAAGAGTTCTTTTATCTCTTGGATTTTACCTTGTTTCCAAAACTGACTAAAAGGAGTGAGAGAGATTAATGAAAGGGAAGGGCACTGAATGGAAAGTAATTGCAAAACATTAGAGGCATGCTAACATTATGGGATCTTATACAGGAGTATTTCAGTGTCAAGGTAATGACTATGACATAATGGACTAAAATTATTTAGCAACCCTAAAGCATTTGAACTATTTACAGTAAATTCTAACGTACTACCCTTGTAATCTTTAGAAACAGAAATTGCTCAAGTCAGGAAGCTGTGTTTCCTTTAGCGTACTGAAGAAACCTTAGCTCATTAAGGACATTTAGTTTGCCTTCAGAGATAGATGTTGACCTCTAATACTGTCCTTGAATTATAGATTATCTTCAGCCATTCATGATCTGGAAGGCTCAGATCCAGCGTGGGTATGGTAGCCCATTCATTAGTGGTGGCCAGGTTCATATCTGGTTCTCAGTTTAACCCACTACTTGTGTGCTAACTTTATCAAGCTTTTGCTTTGACATTTACATCCTGCAAATTACACGCAAAGTGTAAACAGAAATTTTTCTGTTCGACATGAAAATGTATATCATCCTCTGTTTTCGAAGCACATTTCTCCATACCTTCTTTGTTTGTCACGTCCTACAGATATTAGGAGAATCAACACCACCAAACAGTATCAACAGCAGGGCTTCCCTTAAAGAGAATATCATTCATTGGCACCTCCAACTGGAAACATGGGGAAAGCATAGTTAATCTCATAGAAGTTATCAATTGTTAGATTTGGGTAGGACATTAGAAATTATCTAGTCCCTCATCCTCAGTTGGCAGATGGGGAGATTGAGGTCCTTGCTCAGAACTCTATGATAATAATAGACTAGCATTTAGATTTTTCTGAGAGGTAGGCCAACTCTTTCTTCTAAGATACAGCATTTTATCTTTTATTCTCAACTATAAATCAGAATACTTCTATTATGGGTCAGCTATTTTAGAAAACACTCTGAAAATGTAAATGTCATAAAAATGTGTTATTAAAAAAATCCATATAAGAAGAGATACATTGAATTAAAAATGCAAATGTTTCACTTACTAAAACCTCACGTTTGATTGCTAATTTTATACAAAACTCCCGAAGTCCAACAGCCTCTGGATTTCTTTCTTCCCCTAACATGATCCCATTGGAAAACCAGCAACCTGGTTAGCAACTCATCAGAATAAGTTGGTTAGCAAAGGCAATCAAACAAATCTGTGTCATTAATTATTTAAGCATGTTGCTGAATACAGAGTGGTTTCATCTTTTTCTTGCTTTGCCAGTGTAACAACCTCAAGAGACATATGGGAGTGTGCTATTAAATATTAACAGTTTTCTCATCATAGAGATGAGAAAGCAATGTCTTCAGTAATTAGGTGATTTGTCCAAAGTCATGGAGCTGAGCTAGTTACGCAGACATTGTCACTCCTGGTTGACTGTTCCTTTCAGCCGTACCAAATCATCATCACTATTATTATAGTCATCGTCATCATCATCACCATCATTATCATCATCGCAGCAACACTTTTCTTTTTCTAACTATTGTAACTTTTCCAACACTGTCAGATTTTTGTGTATAACAGCATCTCTCTCACCTTACCATTACCCCAAAGTACTGCTTTTATATTCCTAAAACTTCTTGGTTGGCTTCTTGGTTGCCTAGCAAATTTAGCTATGAGTCTCCAGGAAAAACAACCACAACTAACTATATTTTAGGGGCCCCTACCTTACCACTGACTGCTCAATGGCAGTCAACAGTAAGGTCGACATTTCAGTGTGTCTTCAAACCACACTTCCTAGGACATCTGAAGAAATTGCTGACTTTTTTTTTTGTCCCAAGTACAGCATTGAAAATTTCAAAGGCAAAATTAGCAACTCAAAACAATTGGCCGTATGCAACTATAGTCTTACTTTTGGTGGTTTCTCAGGGACTCCTATCTCTCACTCTTTGGTTGTGTATCCCACAGTGCCCTCTACACTTCCATGAAGTTTCCTAACCACTGGGAGGAAGAGCGGCTCAATGACGGGTCTGAGGCCATAAAGTTAGTAAGTGTCAAGCTGGGATTCCCACCCAGAACTATCAGTTTCAGAGCTCATGCAACTGTAAGTAAAGCAGTACAAGACATATGTAGCAATGTTAGATTTTAAATCCTTCAAACATTGGACCTAATTGCAACTATTAGTCATTCTAGCAGGTTGCACTGGGAAATATTAAAAATAGTTCCAAAAGTTCTCTTTCCACGCTGTTCTCTAAGACCTACCACTTTAGTGTAAGGTGTATGTGTGGTGTACTGCATCTGACAGTGTTTAGTCATTGCCATAGCAAAAGAATCTTTTAATGAAATAATTGCATCATGACAGAATGCACATTTACATTTTGTTCTTATTTATTGATGTCTCAAAGCTCGTGACTATTAGTAATTCTTAAAACAGTCTTATAAAGGTAACGTTGACACATTATGGCATACACTCTCAGAGGTGAGCTTCTCTTTCCAGTTCCTGTTGGATGCAGGGCTGTCATTCAGAGTCCTGGTTTCACAGACTATTTGGTCACACATAACTATGAAACTCCTGATGATGACTTCTAACCCTGATTTTTCTATCTGGGTGACCTTGGGAAAGTCACTTACATTGGGGGCCTCACTTCATTCTCACATAGGAAATATAGTGCTTTGCAAACTTCCTCTCTTCCAAACACATCTTGAGTTTCCAGGGGAATCGGCTTGGACCTGAGTTTGCATTCAGTGCTCTTTCTTGTGACTGTTACTTCTGGACCTCTGATGATATTATTGCCTTTCCTCAAGCTGCCGCCCCTTCTGCTGATGTTTCTTACTACCTAGGGCCCATGTTCCCCTCTAGATTAGGACTTTCTGCTGATTGGCTATTCATGCTGAGTCCTCATGGGACCACAAAAAATTAGAAGTCTTCACTGAAGCAAGGTGACAGTGGCTGCCTCCTCTCGACATTGCTAAGGAAAGCGCACTGGGACATTGTTTGACTCTCTCAGAGGGCTACTGAATTTAGTGAAAAAACTCTCAGTTAGTTTCACAAACAGCGACTTCCTCCCAAGTCACCAGCATGGCTGAGTTGCAATAGGTTTGGTCAGCAGCCACCACTCCCTAAAGCTGTTGACTGTATTGATTGGTGCTTCATTATTTGACTCCTTTCCCCTTTAGGATGAGTTTTTCAGTGTCTTCTTTTCTTCCTCCTCTGCTCAAATAAGGGGTTTGTTGGACCACCCCATCAGTTTGCCAGATGTGCTTGAACTTCATCATCTGAAACTATTTAGTCATTGTCTTAGAAAAAGTCACAGTGTAATAGTCCATGTGAATGGCTCCCCTAGAACTGTAACATATATAACTTGCACAGCACATGGTGTTGCTAACCATGCTCAGACATGGCAGTAAAAGCAATGAATATTTCCTATATATACAAATATAAGCTATTGTAACTATTATAAATATTAATTTGTAATAATATCAAGGAATGTAGAGTCTTATTCCCTAGTTGATGGAGAAAGTCTTGATTGTGTATGACTCAAGTGGCTTCTGCCACTTTTCTCACATGGTCGGTAGATAAGAAGACATTTCAGTGCCCCTTAGCAACCCTGCAGGCTATAAATATAAAATTATGTGTGGATCCATGTAGTTAATCCAAGGGTATGAACCTGAAAAGGTCATCTTTACGAAAATAGCACTGTAGTTCTATTTTCAGTAGTCTCAGGCTGAAAAAATTTAAGTTCAATGACAAAAATTAGAAGAGAGCAAAATAACAGAAAGCATTGTAAAAATATTTTTTCATATGTTACATAAATATATAAACGTGCACATGTGTAAAGAGTAACGCTAGAGTTTCTTCTCTAAAGAACTAAAGAGTTATTGCTGCTTTAAAAAATAAGAACCAAAAAGCAAATGTGAAAACTTTTAAATTAAATTCTAACATTTTCAAACAAGTGCTGCCTGGGAGATCACGCAAAGCATCCAAAGCCTAAATTGAATGTATGTTGGCAAGAGCATCTTCACATCTCTCTAAATAACTAGCTAATACAGTCAGTATTTTACACCTCATTGAGGCCTGGCACTTATTTGCAAAATGTTCCAGTCAATTGTCAACTAAAAAGAATGCAGAATTTCAATCTTTTGGGGGGGGGGAGGTGAGGGGGAACAGGCAAAAGTTTTCTTTTCTCCCAAAGAACATTGCATTGCAAAGATGGAATTCTCTAGGGCCTGCCAAGACTGCTGTCAGGTGTAATCTAGCCCGTCAACATTTTTAGGAGAAAGGCAGAATCAACACAGAACCAAAAGATGAACGAGATATAAAAGCATCCACCTTTAAGCTGCTATAATTAGGCATCTTGTCTTTTCTATTGAATAAAGTTTTGGAGAAAGTCGAAGGCAGATCATATAAGACGCTCTGTATTATGTCTCTTTCCTTATTCTCTTGCCAGGCCTCTGTTTATTTATCTGACCAGAACAAAAGTTCATCACTCATTCAACCTTTCATTTAATCATTTATTTATTTAAGAGCAAAGCAAGTGATAGCAAAAAAGCACTGGATGCATAGCTGAGCAGTCAAGGAATATATAGTTTAATGGAGGGGAAAAGACATACTGAAACTGTGAAAATGTAGAATAGAAAGTAAGAAACATCATGAAAAAGAGCAAAGGTCTATAAGCATCCAAAAGAAGGATGGAGATTGGTGTCTTTCGTTTTTTGAACCCACTACGTTATAGGCATCATGCTTAATCTTTTATACATTAAATCCTTCAACAATCCTAGGTGGTAGGTATTATCCCCATTTTACAGATGAAGAAATTGAAGCTTGGAAGCTATCACATTGTATTAGGGTCCCACAAAAAATGGTAGGGCTGATATTAGAACCCTCCGGTGACTCTGAGTCCAATTTCTGGCAGGAGGGCTTTAGGGAATATTTCATAGAAATGGAGTGTTTGTTCCGATCCTTGAGGATTTGTGTGAGATGTGGGAAAAGTTCATTTCATGAAGAAGAAATGGTGTGGACCTTGAGGTTAAAGTTTGATTGGAGCCCAGGATAGGAGCAGAGAGTCTCCATGTACTGAATTAGGACTGTTAGCCAGTCTATAAATTGAAAACTTAAAGTGGGGGAATCATTAAGAAACAACACATATACATCTTTCATTTTAACATGAACTGTACAAGCATACTTATTTGCCAAATTTTGTTGAAGAACCAAATCATTTTCTTGAAGTATGATTCTGCTGATAGGAGGCCCTACCTATAATACATCATTTTGTACTGATTTTATATAAACTAGTTTGGTTTATTTAAAGTGGAGCAAAACTGGGAGATGAGAACAATCTGAGTGCAGTATCCTTTTGGATTTTTATGATTTGTTTTCTCAATCTGTTACAGCCGTCCTGCCCATTCCTAATTTGACATCATTTTTTATTAGCTTTTTTTTTTAAATCAAGCATATAACTTAGTTTTCATAGAAACAATTTTCTTTCCATACTCATGTTTTATCACTTTTCATATTTAATTAAATCACACAATTGCAAGAACAAGTAAGATTGGCATAAATAGGCTTGGGCAAGCACACAACTAATTGGTGGGAGAAGGGCATGGGCATACTGTATAACCTGCTAGCTGAGAGTATTTAATCAGCCACGTGTTCACAGAGGTCATGTTTTATAGAAGGAACAGAGAGCATTGATCAGATGAGTCAGTTAAATAGAAATATGTTAAGGAGAATTCCTACTGCAATGGAAAAATAGGAGAGAAGGTATATTTGGATCCTATATTATAAGGCCCTGAGTGTCAAGTTAAATAGGTTTATCATCACTGATTAGCCACTCTTGCCATCCCTACAATGTTGGAATCACTGTGCTCAGAGCTATGAATAAGAATGATCAATCCAGATAGTGCCTAGAGGTATTTGGTTGAGAAAACAGTGAAAAGAAATAAGGTAGTGGCAAGTGTGAAAGCAGAAGAGATGGATATGGGAGATATTTTGGATGTAGGGTAAGTAGGACATGAGAGTGGGTCAGATGTGGGTGTAGTGTTCAATGTACCTTACCTTTCTTATAAAAGTGAATAAGAAGGAATTTGCTGCCTAGACCTTATATGAAACTCCAGGGACTTACAAGTGCTTTTAACTCTTTGCCATTTAGCTTTTGTTAGTTTGCAAACCACCTAGGTGGTTGCAGTGGTGTCTACTGTGGCAGCCCTCTGGAGAGACTGTATACATCACTGTGTATACAACCTTTCCTGGATTTGGCACTATTGTGTATTATTTCCTTGTTGTTTGAGGTGTGTACTCTATTGTGTTGATCCCTAAATGTACTCTGGGTTTTTTGGACTTTTTTTTTGTTTTGGCATTGTAGCATCTCAGAAATCAGGATGCATCTTACAATGTCAATGCATCTTGACATACATGATGGCATGTCAAAATTTAATCACTTGTATGTTTACCTTAGTGGTCAAAAAAATTACCTTGTTTTATAATCAACAGCATCTTCCCTCCTCAATCACATCACAGGTGCCAGGGACAATTCTGGGCCTTCTTTTCTTCTGTGTCCTTTTTAATGCCAATGCCTTGCACAGTGCTGGGCATGTAGCACACCTTTAGGAAATACTTGATTTATGTTAACTCAAGTTAGACTCATAGTAAGTTATGTAAGTCACCCAGTACTGAAGCCTTCTTCAGCACTGGAAGAAGTACTGAAAAAAAAAGCAGTCATATATTGCTATTTGTGCTACTGCCATTTCCTTACCCTTCTCTTTCTTCTAAGGCCTCTCTTGTGCTGCTTGCTGGTGCCTCAAACCTTCCTGAGACAAGGTCAAAAAGAGCATTTTCATTTTGCAAGAGAAACTTGATGGGAACAAGCTTCTCAGATTCATGAATAAAGCATCATATGATGACTTCAAAACTATACTATTCTGAGTTTCAAGGAGACATTCAAAATCTCTTAAGGAAGCTTGGAGAAATGTTCTCAAAAATCATAATGTAAGCAAGAATTGACTTAACTCAGTTGGCTTAATATTTTTAAAAAGTAGTATCTGTTGTTGATTAGATCTCATAATAACAAAGGAATTTTTGAAGGGGACTATTTAATTTTCCTTTTGTTTCTGTTTTATTTGTGAATATGTTAATTATTAGACAGGAAAAAAATGACGAGAGAAGGAAATATTCCAGTAGTAAAGCCACCTAGATTCAACAAGGCAAAAATATTTTAAATAAAGTTGACTGTTTCCAAGAAGCGCCATAGCTCAAACAGCTTGAGAGAAGGATCCAGAAGGGTTAAGCATACACACATTAGAAAGAACAGTCGCCTTTAAGCAAAGCAATCTGGCACGTTATGGCAGTATTCTAAGGAATATGGTCGAAATAAGTGTGGATTATCTGGCAATTGCTTAAATTTTCCAATCAAAATATAGAAATTAATTTTCTTAGAAAAATTAATTGGTGATAGATATAGATTTTAAAATGTCATGTTGTGATAAATTGGTAATGGAAATATGGAGAACAAAAGTTTTAAATTAAAAATATCTGCATTATCTATAAGATGGAAGGTAAAAAATAAGAATTTAGCACAATGTTTCCAGTTGGTAGTGAGGTTCTTGGAGTCTGAGGACCAAAAGAAAAACATTACTATGGGTGTGGTTTCAGTCTTCCTGTCTTACATAATAGAACATAAATGATATTGGAAAACAAACTAAACCATATTTAAAACAAGCAACTGTCCTGAAAAACAATCTATCCTGTGGGAGGTGTGAATATACCTTTCTCCATGGGTAGAGTCCATGTTGGCCCTGTTAAAAAAAATGGTAATAGAAATAAAGCCATAAAGATAAAATACTTCATGAAAAAATGTTCAATGGGGCCATAGTATGGCATTGAGTTAATAATAATTAAAAAAAGAGAGATGCTTTTTATTATTTATTTGGATAGCCTGACTTTGAATTTATTTTCCTAGAGTTATTAAAGATTGAGTAATGCTAAGAAATAAAAAAACAAAACAAAACAATGCCAATTCTTGTTTAGTGCTACAAAGAGATGGTTTATTAACAAAGTTTTATTTCCAATATATACTGCAGTGTATCCTAAACTTGTTGCAGTATGGAATTATGTGGGTATCTTTAAAAAACATTGCTGTTTGGCTCCTACTCACAGGTATTTTTGTTTAATCAGTATGGGGTGTGACCTTGAGCATAAGGTTTTTAAAAGGTATTTAGGTCATTCTAATGTGTAACCAAGTTTTGGAACTACTGATGTACTGTAATGCCAGTGAAAACAAATATTACCTACTTTTTACTTTATTGACAAAAGAACTCCCACTACTCTCTGTGCATCCAGAGAAGCCTTTTGAAATTGAAACACAGACCCTTTGTTGCTCTAGAGAAATGTGTATAGAGGGGCACTTTTGCATGAGCGGTTAGGAAATAAGGCACTGGCAGAAAGGGAGGCTATTCTGAGAATGAAAGATTATGAGGCAGAGCTGAAGGATCTCATACACACTGAAGAAAGGATATTTCTCCATTTCACCTGGGTTGGGACTGACTGTAATGAGGCCTCAATAATTTGCTTAAATTAATTTTCTATAAACTATATATTCATATTCAAATGTCAGTTCAAAATATATTAAAAGATAAATTTTGATGATTCACTATTTTGAATTATTTAAGCCATGGGGAATAATCATTTCCCTATTTCTGAAAGGGAAAAACACTTCAGATTGTTGATCATTGCAATCACTGTCTAGGCAGATATGTATTATATCTTTGTTGTCTTTAATTTCGATGATTCTCTGAACTAAAACTTGTTGTAATACTACCCTTGATAATGGCCCTTTGGCTGGTTCTGTGATAAAAAGAGCAAGATAGTAATTTCAAGATGTATTTCCTACATGCCTCTGCTTTTGTGACTTTATCGATCCCAACATTATCTGAACTCTTTGCCCCCTAGTTTTGGGATATCAGGTGAGAAGGAGTTATTTTACTAACTCTTGGAGAATAACATCGATGAACTATTTTCATCCAATGCAGCATAAATTGTTTTGTCCACGGTGAATTACACCCAAAGAAGACAGACTCTGATTACTGGTTATTAAGTTTTTTTTCCAGCCATATGTCTGAATGGAAACGTGGCAGATTTTCCTTTGGGTTTCAACAAAGTGTTTTCTCAAACGGCAGTGAAATGAGTTGATTGAAATGCCATAATAACAGTGGTGGTAGTAGATTATTGCTGCTTCTTGATAAAACAGAGAAGTGGAGATATTTGAAATCCGGGTACATTTTGGGTAAAGGGGTTAGGCCTTGAAACCAAAGATCAAATTTAACATTAGCCTAATCCAGGCTAATAATGAAAATCATTTGCTTGTTTGGAGTCTCTGCAGACAGGTTATTAGGTTCCCACCTCCTGAGATATGCAAGAAGCACCTCAGAATGTGAAAGAAAATGCCAGAGCAGCATCACTTGGGTGATGTTTGTGTTGGCGGCTGAGCTTATGGGGGAGGAAAATGTCTTCTTTTCCTGTTCAGTAGCCTTCCCAATCCATTTGGGGTGATATTAAATGGGGCTGGTTATCATCCCAGAAATGTATAAGGGAGAATGCATTAGCCACAATTTGTCCTGCTAATGTTCTCTTCACTTATTCTAGTACAAGACACTGATGTATCCTAAAGAAGATCCCCCTGTTAGGAGTGCTGATCTCAATGGAGTCGTTGGACTTCCTGAGGCACTGAAGTAACACTTCTGACAATGATGTAATGTAATGGCTTTATTCCCAAATCTGAAGCCAAAAGAGTGTATCTAAAATTAATGAGGAACTTTTTGATAAAATAATACTTTAAAAGCAAAATTTTAGAGCCTTAGGCATCATGCAAACTGACTAAATATTATGATATGTATGTTATTTTACTCGATGTCCAAAATTATGGACAAGGGTAATTTTTACCTTAATATTAGATTAACTCTATAATTTTTTTGTTTTTTTCCCAAATATTTTATACATATGTATATGACAAAATGGTAAAATATACATAACAGAATTTACCATTTAACCATTTTTTAAGTGTACAGTTCTATATATTCACATTGTTACACAACCATTATCACTATAAATCCCAAGAACAATTTCACCTTCCCAAATTGAAACTTTGTACCCGTTAACATTGACTCTTCATTACCTCTTCTCCCCTAGTCCTTGATAACCATTATTCTATTTTTTGTCTATGAATCTCACCATTCTAGGTATCTCACATAGTGGAATTGTACAATATTTGTCCTTTTGTGTTATACATTCTTGTTTGAGCATCTGAGTTCATAAAATCATACAGTTATCACAATTTAAACCAGAAGGATATCAACAATGCCAACCTATTGTCACGAATAAGGAAGTCGAGAACTAGGAAGTTAGCTAATTTGCTCTGCTGACTTCTAGCCCAGAATGCATTTTATCCCGGTTAAGATACTCCATGAAAATACTATATGTACCTATTTCCACTTTAATGACATTTGGGCTAAGAAAGTCTTTAACATCTGTAACCATCATTGGTCCTATTTTTAGCTGCCTCTAAATAAATTGCCATTAATTAGAATGATGATGAAGATAGCTAATATTTATTGTCTGCTGAGTACTTGACGAACTTAGTTGTGTTTATGTGTGTGTGTGTGTGTGTATAATATATATCAGTTAGTCTAACAACATTTTATAAGGTAGATATTCTAATTATCCCTATTTATAAATGAACAAACCGAAATGTGAAAGGTGAGGTTGCTTCCACTAGGTTCTACAGCTAGTAAGTGGTAGAGCCAGGACACTGAATGACAAAATTTACCTGATTGACATTTAATAAATAAAAATCAGTATGTTAAAATAAACTGGGTTTGGGCAGTGTATTAAAATTAATAAAATACATGAAATTTCCATTTTTTACTTCTGATGATTATATTACTTTCATTGGTAATTCAATTCCTTAATACATAAAATGATCGCTGCTTAACATAAATCAAGGATAATACTAAGTTGGTTAAATAATAGGGTTTGCAGTAACATTCAAATGTATAAAAACTTTTTAAAGAATTATCTTTGATTCTCATCTACATTTATGAATCAGCATTATTATACATACATGTTAGGCATTAAAGAAATGAGTGACCATACTACTATGGGAGAGGAGCAATACCAAGTTAATCACCAACATGGGCAGAGCAATGCTCTGATGATGCTTTTAAACTATAGAAATTTAAAGTTTTGTATCCTAAGTCTACATTCTTGGGTAGGTCAGCAGCACCTCAGGCTATGATTTTCTATCCACTTTATATTGGTTGTATTCTTGATTTGCCCTTTAATAGAAGCCAAATCTATCTTCTGTGTTTCAGCCTTAGGGTTCTCTTACTCCCATCTAACACTCTTAATAGGATGGGTCAATGGAATACCTGGCCAGTCAGCAGAGGATAGTGAAACAATTTTCAGCCAGGAGGTCGGCAGAAGAGGTCATGGGTTATTCAGTGATTGACAAAAATATCTCTCCCATAAGGATTCAAGTAATGGCTTCTTTCTCAGTCTTCCCTATCTCAGTGATTAGAATTCCATTAGTCACTTCCTCTCTGGTAGCTCAACTCCATACCCAGAGTCTCCAAATACTTACTGTGGATGTATTCTTTGTAACAGGTAGTTGGAGTGGATACTGCTGCAACAAAACAAATTGTCTTTTTGAAAAAATGTTATATTAAAGTTCCAATATCGTTACTTTGGCAATGTAGAGGCTTTAGCCCCTAGGTATAAGGGATTGAGTACACATATTTACTTTTTGTTTTTAGGACATTTGGTTAATTTATCATCAGTGAACATTGTTGGATCTTCTTTCTACTTATGATATTTGATTATCCATACTGGACTATCCTTTCTGTTTTTGGCACAATCCTCACTTTTTTAATACTAGTTGGTTTACTTATAATTCTTTGCATTTGTTCTTTTCTATATACATTAAATAGAAACAAGCACATATCTTATATACATATAAGCAGATATGGGATTAATGAAACAAAATGCTATACATATCCCTACTGTACAGAGAAGCAGAACCAATGGGATATATATATATGTATACAATTTATTATAAGGAATTGACTCATACTTTGCAGTAAAACTCTTTTAACCTCTAATATTGGGGAAAAGTTTTTTCTTACTCTAAACATTTGCTTTAGGACTGGATTAGTTCAGGACCAGAAGGAAGATATAGTGTTCACCTTTAGGTTCTCTAGACATTAGCCTAGTGCCTGAAGCAGATAATCATTGGACAGAACTTTTAGATTTTCAATTTCTTTTGCTTATTTTCATCCCGTTACTCATGGTTATGTCACCTGGCTCTCTCCCAGGCATCCCTGCATCTCCTCTTTCACAATTACTTTCTTCAAAATACTCTTGCCTGGTGACTATATCCCCCACTTAGTCATCATAATTTTTATATAATGTATATATTGTTTGTAATGTGTCCTTTTCCTTTATATTGTTACATTGTAAACATGCTGTGTTAAAATATGTTAAATTGGTTTAAACAAGTTTCCTTTTTAGATGCCTTTAATTTAGCTCAGATTGGTCTAAATCCATGAAGAACCATATATTAAACACTCTTGAATAGCTTCTATGAAAAGAAACTTAATTTATGATGTTTAGAATTATACATTATACAGTTTCTTTATTTTTCGCTCAGTTCATCATGCTGTGAAAATTCATGAATATTTAACTATTAAATGAAATGCAAAATTTTCATTATCATTTTATTGAAAACTTGACATCTTAAAATACCATACATACCATTAGTATTCTAATGCATTGTCACCTTATTGAAAAATGCTGCTAAAAAACAATACAGCCATTCAGAAAAAAAAATTTTGTCCGCCCAAGGCTATTAACTATAGTTCTACACATACATTAGTGACAAATAAGTGAAGCAGCCAATGCTCACAAAAGATGTCACTAAAATGCTAGGAAACAACTGTAACCATAGAAACCATCTCACACTGCAATCTGAACATCTTTTGTCAGTGTGTGACTAGAAATGAGATGCTTAAAATCATTAGACTATCAAAAAATCTGAACATCTCTCCATTGAAATTTACATATTTAAATATTTTGAAACCTGCAAAAACTTCAACATGATACTTCTATAAAATATTGTTTCAGCTCCTAGCCCTCAACTATCAGTTTAGATATAACAACAAAAATTATACATGAAGACTTACAATTTTCCCTCCTCTTTCTTTAGGCTCCATGCATTGTCTGAGGAGCCTAAACAAACACCCCGGAGAACAGAGGTTAGCTCCGAGGGCTGTCTACCTTCCTGCTCTAATCTTCACAATGGTGCCATTCTTCACCTTTCCTTTCTCTCTTGAACAATCACTGGCTTAAATTGTACCTATTCCAGCAAGACAGGTTTGCAGGTTTCATAAGCCTTCATGACAGTAAGTACAAAATTGTCTTAGATAATGAGATATTTAAATAAAGGATTTGACAAATCCAGTGTAGGAGAGCGTGAGTTTGGATGAATGTGGAACAGCCTCTGCAACCTTGGATATGGAACTGAATTTTTTCCCTTGTCTTCATCTTCTCAGAAACTCCCGAAAGGTCTGGCTATTTAGCTGAATGCTCTGCGTTTCAGGGGCAGTGGAAGCCATTTTCCTTGAAACCTCCATTTGAAACTAAAGGTTAAGAAGCTCCTTGAGCAACCTGGATTATTGAGACTTTAATGTTTCTAAATTGCTCTCCCTACCTCCTTCAGTAATCATGCTAAAACCATTGATGTGACACCCACAATGTGGTAGGCACCGTTCTAGGCACATGGGACACATTAGTAAACACAGCGAGGTTCACTGCCTGCGGAGCTTACATCTTAGCAGGAAGAGACAAGCAGGAAACAATTATCAGAACAAGTACACCAGAAGTTGATACTGTGGTATATTTTGAGCACTTACTACGTGCCAGTCACCATTCTAGGCTTTTGGGATCCAGCACTGGACAAGATAGGCATGCCCCCTCCTCTCTTATTCTGGAGGAATCATAAGGAAGTATTTAGCAAAGGCATGAATGCATAGAAAGTGTACTTAATGTCTGAGACTTTATTTTTGAGATCATGGGTGGGGGATAGCCACCCATATTGTTAGCAGTCAACATGACATAAATAAAGAAGTTCCATGGAGCAATTCTCAGTGGTTGACCACGTGTCTGAAATACAGTGTCCAGTTCCCTATTCATTTCTTCTCATCATATTTTTATTCCAGATTTCCAAATATTCTTTTCTTTAGAAAATGAAACCCCTATCCTTCAAGAAGAATTAATTTCTCTTTTCCCACTACCAAATAACAATAACTTTTTAAATATAAGTTTCTATAAATAGAGCTTACCAGAGAGTTAATAATAAATATGTAATATGGGAAATATACATCTATATGCAAAGAGATATATGTGTGAAATACACACACACGATCTTTTTGAATACTATGTGCTGAGCACCATTTAAAAATATCACCCATGTTCTCCTTTAAGCCTTAAGAGAGCTTGTTGAGACAGGCATTATGATCTTTATTTTTCAGGTAGGAAATCTGAGAATTAGAGCATATAATAACCGGCCAAAGGATATGTAGCTGGTGACTGGTATTGCTGGGACTTGAACATGAACCCGTCAGACTTCAAAGTCTCTGCTTTCAATCACCATTTTTGAGTCAGGTAAGGAGATAGATCCTTCTCTCCTACTCACCATTTGCCCCAGAGAGGACACTCCCTAGGGACAAAGCCTGCACTTTGTCATAGTGGTTGTGGAGCTTCTTTTACTCTCCTGTGGGTGGCTCCTTTCTACTCACCACATTTCAATCTCTTCTCTATGCAGCTATCCAGTCTCTGTGAACCTCAGTATCTGTGACATTCATCTGCAGGTAAACACACTGGGCTGGGGGGTAAGGGTCCGGCTAATGGAGGAACATTTCTCCAGATTGTTTAATAGTGACATCTGTACACAGATGTTTAGAATTTTAAAGTTGTAAGGGACAGTGAGGCTATCTAACTCTTTCATTTTATTGATGAGTAAATACATGGAGATTTAGAGTTGACATGAATTGCTTAATTATTTCAGTAGTCAGTTAGCTGCAGAGCCAGGTTTGAATCCATGAATTGTCTCCCAAGCATGTACTCTTTTAAGAATAAACTGGGTCCTCTGCATGTTTCGTGTGTGTGTGCAAACATGCACAGACAACCAGCACAAACACATGTGCATATGTACTCTCTGTACATATTCCGTATATAGTGAGAGTTCTCTGTATGTTACATTTGATTTCCACTATGAATTTTACTTTTGGAATATCAACTTTATTTCTCATCTGATTTCTTTTCCAATTGTTTAAACTGCCAACTACAATGTCACAAGCAACCTTGACTCATGGGAGGGCACCAGAGGAGGAACCACAGAAATGACTTTGTGTCTCACTCACCGAGGCCTCCACTTCTCCCCACCCACTCAGTTCCTCCTACACAGCTGACACTGTCTTACACTTTGAACCATTGCTAACTTCTATGTTGAGAAACAGTGCTATGCAGATTCACTTGAGAGTCTGAATTCATTAGTGTTTTCTAATCTGCATATTATGTATGCATGCATGCATACGTAGCGTGTGTATAGATAAAATGTGCATCCAGTATCAAGGCCCACACATGGAATTCTCTTTTTTTTGAAGTATAAATAGGCTATGAAATAGTTACTATACCTTTTCAGATAATAGAGAAGACCATGCTACTGAGTTTTAAAAAAGGTCTTAATAAGTGAACAAAATGACGAAATTTTAATAAAAATGGTACAGCAACTTACTCTTTGCCCTGCTAATCAAGAGTAGGTTTCAGTTCCATGCCTCAATCACCACGATGATACAGAATCTAAAATGTAAGTGGTTTTTGTCCACATTGCAATCTAATATCCAGCTGTTTGCTTTCTTCCAGCACCCTGCTGCCCACCCGCCTCTCCCTGAGAGCAGGAAGCCCTATTAATCATTCTTTTGCTCATTATTGAACTGGATTCTTCTCTGTGCCACAGCCCCCTGGGCAGGGGGGAACCTGCTAGGGAGACCACCCAGGATTCCACCGATAAGTGGTCAGTCTGAATGCAGGTGGTTAGTCTCCTGCTCAGGTTTCTGTTAAGACCCATTAGCTGTGCCTGCTTTGGGCACTTAAGAGTATTAACTCCTTCATTCCCAACCCGTCTAGACACTGGAGCATTTCTTTAGTGTTTCAGGAGAATTACTGCTACTATTGGAGAGTCCTGGGGACCAGCAGCTCTGGTTCTGAAGAGAGAACACCACCTGGAAAAGGCACAGGCTGGGATAGAAGCCAGGAACAGTAAATTCCAGTGGGCACCTCTTAGCATACTAGGAAGTGCTCTGAATAATGGGATTGAAGATCGAGCTGTTTTCAGAGGCTTTGGGAAGACTCCTATGAGATCACAGCAGCTATCCCATCAGTTTTCCAATGATTAAAAATTTATCATTACAACTTTATTCCTTTTTCTTAAGATTTTATCACCTGTATAAATGCAAATACCCCTGGAAGGGTCAGCATATTAAGCCTTATGAATTAAGTATGCCTTTGAAGGAGAGAGCTGACCAGATTCATCCAAAAGTTTTGATAGAAGGGGTGAAAGCACAAGAAGCAGATGAGTAAGGCAGGTGGAGATACCACAATAGGGGGAAAGGAGGAAGGAAGGGGGGCTGGATTTGCTGAAAACACTTCTCAGCATCAGTAAAGGATTTTAGCATGGACGTATAGGGGGAGTGAGAAACAGAGAGTCCAGAAGTCAGAAACTAGGCAGAGACTGGTAAGACACAAGATAGATTTGCTTTAAATAGAAGCACTGAGCAGAAAAGCAATGATGACTTTTGTAGAGCAGACACCCGGGAAAGAAAGAAGTTGATGTCATCATAGTAAAATTCTGGTTAGTAGTGCAGGTAGAAATCAATATTTTTAATCATCCAGTTTCTTTGTTGGCATCTTCTTTCTTTCCACTAACATCTTCAAGGATGTGTTAAGGAGCATGAAACTAAATAAATATTTATTGAATTGAAATTGAAATGCTGCTGAACAATTTATTTTAAGTCTATTCTGACAATATTACTCCTCTGACAAATAGGTCCAGAAAATCCTAATCCACAACTGAACAAAAGCAAGGCTCTTTTCACTGGTTTTACCACCTTGTACCTATCAGTAATCCCTCCCCTCCGCAGAGGATGTTGCTATCTCCTGTGTAGTTATGAGCCTCTCCATATCCCATAGTCTCATATGATATTCTGTCCCTTGCGGCCTTCAGGTTTACTTTTCAGATTTAGTGTCTTCTGTTAGACTTTTCTCAACTGATAAAAACTAACCATTGTTAGCCCTGGGTCATAATATTTCCTTATGAAAGTTCTGAACCCAGCACCCAAATGGGATTTTGATTGCTACAGAGAGATCTAAGAGATAATGTCAAGACTGTAAGAAGGAGATTTTCTGATGAAATGAATGAGGTGGTTAGCTTTTGGAAAGGAGATTGATTGCTGACACCAAGGTTCTTGACTTGAAGAACTGGTCGAATAAAGCTCTCACCTACGGTGATAGAAACAGGGATCTAGGGGTAGGGTATCATCAAGATGTAACTGAGCATATTAAGAGTCATTTGGGGCTAATTCTACAGTAACTATTGAAACAGTACTCTAATATATGCCAGGACCTATCTCTAAGTTTTTGTTCTAGTGCAACCCATAGGAATTGTTTGCAAAAATGGCCATATCTCTTATTTTTCTTCCCTAAGATGTGCATTTTCCATTTGTGTCTGCTCCTGGAAGTTTACACAGCAGAATAGAGATAAAGGTCTGAATGCCATATCCAATCAGGATAAACTGGGCTTTGGGTCCTGCAATGCTGCCTCTAATTCTCACTGCTGCACAGTGTGGTTGTTAACAAGCCCCACATAGACTATCGTAATGGTGATCCTTACTGGCCAAGCCCTTTCACCAGCCCCCATGGTCCTTGCCCCGAGGATGGTCATCTCAGAGGGAGGATGAATGGTTAACCTTAGCCAAAATGCCCAGGATCATCTTGGATCATTCCAGAATCCTGGCTCTTTTATATCATCCCAGAGTTACAGGTGTCCCCCAAGGCACTCAAAACCCCAGACCCACTGCATTGAAGAAATCTAATCAGGCCCTCCTACCAAGCTGAAATACCTGTCACTCTGTTATAAGGATCGGTCCTGAGGAGTTGAGCAAGTTTTCCTTCTTAACCCTTGAAACACAGAAGATCTCCTATGTCCCCTTTTTGGAAAATAAAGCTCAAGGTCTGGTTTCCCAAGAGTAGCTCCAATCCTACCCACTTTAGTCATTTCTAAAGTTGGGAGTGGGAGCTAAATATTGTGGCTCAGAGGTAACTTATCCTCGTAAGAACTATCAAGGAAACTTTTCAGCATCTCTTCTCACAATAGCTTAGGAAAAAAGTCCAAATTTTGACAGACCATCCACCTACTTTAGACACTTCCAGAGGCAATTTTGTAAAGACTACCCTGAAATCCCTCTGGTGGCACTTGTGTATAAAACAAATTTAAAGTGCTTCTGTAAGCATGGTGTGAGCCAGGGCTTTTCTATTTTATTGGCTCTTTATAAGAATGCCTCACAGATTTTTTTAGGTGAAAGAGAGGTAGAGATTATTCAATCCAGGATAAGTCTAGCAAATAGACTTGACTTTAGAGTAACTCCAATTTCCTCTTCCAAGTCAGGCATCACTAATCAATCATAGAACTCTTCCTGGATGAACTCTTATTAACTTTGCAATCCTTCCTGATTTAACACTCCAGGAAGATACTCCCCATTGGTCAGAATTAGTGAGCAAAATGAAGCTTATTTGCCACCCAGATCTAGCCTGACCTCTTTTTTGTGAACAAGAGAGAGGAAGGAAAGAAAGAAGAAAGGAAGAAAGGAAGTAAGGAAGGAAGAAAGGAAGGAATGAAGGAAGGAAGAAAAAGGGGAAGGGCCTTGTCAAAATATAGCTAGTAATTACAAGAGTCAGATCTATTTGTCCAAGGCTTTTTCTGGAATCACTGAAAGAGCAATGGGTTATGCCAGTCTTTAACATTTTATTAATTAATATTAATAGTTTTTGCTTCACAGAGCTTACATTGTAAAATAAATTCCTCTTAGAAAGCAACCCCGTGAGATAAGTTACAGCACTGTCTCATATGGTGGATCTGAACCCCATTAGAATGAGAGGAAATTTGTAGCCCTTTAATTTCCAAGCAACTTTTATATATATCCTACCAGAAGCAGAGCTAATAATCCTGCAGACTCATTTACAAGGTGTGACTGGGTTGCGGTTTTAAATGTTCTTGAGTGCCCCAATGCCAAATGGACTCAACTCTAAACTTTTTGCTCTCACTCCCAGTAGGGAGGCAGAAAGCAGGTCAAGTGTGTGGGCTCATCATTCAGCTATTTTGGAATAAATGGTCCACTTAGGCTGGGTCTATGTAATGCCACATCAACTCATTGAAAAATGAAAAATTAGGTCAACCACCTAGCTATTTTGATACCCAGTGAAAAGTCATCAGTGTGACCATTTTGAGTTGTAGGCATAAACCATTGAAATTCATTATGTGTGGTATGTATAGACAACAAATAATATCAAGATCCTTGATCCAACAATAATAATAATACATGACATTTAATGAGTATTTTCATATGCCTCACAAAATGCTAAGTCTTAGAGCTTTAAATATGTCTTATTTAACCTTCACGATAATCCTATGAGGTAAAGACTATTTTCCCCTTTTCAGAAATGAGGAATAAGATACATATTTATCTTTCTTCTTTATTGAAAATATGGATTATATATTTAATAAAAATAAATATTCTTTTGTGCTATGGTTCTGCATAAGCCTGAGGAATTTCTATTATAAAGAGGATCAAATAAAAAGGCCTTGTCATGCACTGACATTGTTTTGATTTCTAGAGTTCTTCACAGTAAAAAGTGAATTTAGAAAAACAAACTAGACATGTAGAATGCTGAGATCACTCAGGAGAATTGGGACCTTGGTAGAGGTAGGACACTTTATGTTGTGTCTTCCTTTCCCTGACACCCCATCGTGTCTTGAGGCCACAGTAACAGCATTTCGACCTTGTTTGTGTTTCATCCTTTCATCCAGCTCCAACCTAGAGGGGCTGTGCTGTGATGAATACAGGAGGAATACAGAGAAGGACCGTTCAGATGTTCCACCTGCTGAGATCATCCATAAAAGGTGCGCAATCCAGGAAAATTATACTGCTTATTGCCAACTCTTTAACATTGTTTAATACAAATGAAATGACAAAACTATACAAAAAAGAGGGAAATGTTGAAGGGAAAATGAAGTCAGAAGTAGTCAGTCAATAAGCAGTGTAAGAGGAGGGACGTGTAAGGGAGAGATGAAAGTAGGCACTATCCTTTCACCTTGGTGATAATAGAAGAGGTGGTAGGTTGATTGTGAGTATGCAGTTGAGTCTCAAGTCCTTTTGAGATCTGAGGATAAACTTCATCTCTTACTCTGACTACTTGCCTCCTTGAGTCAGTAATAAGTCCTGATGTCCTTCCAAAGTTTGGAGTTCAGGTAATAGCTGAGCACTCCCTGTATCCCCATCTCTGTACTTTGGACATAGATACATCTACATGACAAGTTTCTTCCTTGGTCAGGACATGGAGCCAGTGCTGTGCGCAGAGACTTGGGTTAACACATAAGGCTTAAACCAGAATGCACATAAAGCCATCTGTTTAGGCCTGTGCCTTGGACATGGGGGTGCGGATAGTGGTAGGTTTGTGTGCACGCATGGAGACATTCTGAGGGCCAGAAGAGGCAAGTAAAAGGGGAGAAAGAGCAGGTACACAGCACAGAAAGAGGGAGTACCATGGGAGGTAGAAACTAGAAAAGACTCTTGACTTTGAGATTGATGCCTAAGAAATATTTGGCAAGGAGAGTTTTTTGGCTGGGGGAAACAATGTTTGGCCAGGGGAGAGAGACAAAAAGTCTTTTGGTTTTAAAGATGGGGTCTCACTGTATTGCCCAGGCTGGACTTGAACTCCTGGGCTCAGTTGACCCTCCCACCTCAGCCTCCTGAGTAACTAAGACCTGTTTTTTTTCCTTTCCATATCAAACCAACTCTGTAGCAGTCTGAGAGATGCAGAAGGTATTGCCCACAGTATGGGTTACTTCAGACTTTTGGAAAATCTTGGCTTTCAGCTGCCTGTCATGGAAAGGCCAGGGATCAAAATGTACTGGCAAGATAAGAATGATGAATGCAAACCTGGATGTTTAAAACTCACATGCAAATTATTGTCTTGATGTAGATTAATCATCCTGAAAATAGAGAGGGCTGCTGACACTAGTCTGTTCGAAGAATTGTACCTCAGCAGCCAGTTTGTTTCAAGTGCAATTGTGATTAATTTGCTAAGAGATTTAGGCCCTGGCTAATGGAAAAAATAAAAAAAAAAAATAGGCAGGAAGTACAGGAAGGTTATCAAATAAAAATGTCTTAAGTGCTTTTTCACCTAAAAAGTAGTTCAATGATCTATATATTGACTTAACTTGGCTTGGTTAACTTTCACAAATATTGACATCATTTTTGACTCATTGATGCTGCACAAACCTGCAATTTTTCCATCATGGACTCATATTCTTTTTGGTAGATAAATGACAAATGTTCTTTTTTGGTAGTCCTCACTTGGCTCCCTTTTCTCTAGCCTTTTATTCTATTCACTATTTTTCTAAGCATGAAGTTCAACCACTGGAGATTTCACTGACATAGAACTGCAATCATAGTTATTGGAGGATAGAAATAATTAAACTAGATTATATTCATACTTCATATCTTTTTATAACTTCATATACTTTAATACACCCACAGCGACAGGTAAAAGTGAGTCAAGATTCCATAAAGAGACATTTCACCTTGTGTCTAATTGAAAATGCAAAATAGGAAGTGAGTTTTAGCAGTCAAACCACATTGGAACAGAGGCCCTGGCATATGAATGAGTTTACTCTTCAGAAAAATGCATAAGCAAAGTTATTGTTTTATATTGTAAAATCTATTTCCTTGTATTTTTGGTGGGGGTGGGAGAAGGGAAAAGATATTTACTATTTTGTGTGAGCTTGGACAAGTCTCTCAATGCTCTGGGCTTGAGTTTTCTCATCTGTGAAATGAGGAGATTGGATTAGGTTATTTTAGTATCTCCTCTAGTTTTAAAATTCCACGATTCAGTCCTCAGTCCTAGAAATCACAAAGACGTTCTACATAAGAGCAGAGTGCCCTGGAAGGAAGGAAAGTTTTTAGAAGATGCCCGAACTTAATTCATGATGTTTATTATTTTTCTTATTCTGTTAGAGTGTTTGGAGTATCCATGTCTATGAGGAGCAGCATCACTTTCCCTTCGACAGAGGTTGATAAAGTTCTCGTCCTTTACTCTAATTTCCTAAGTAGCATGGCACATGACATTTGAGGAGATTTTACATTTCATAATCTTGTTATCCTAACGGAAGTGCTAGTTACCTTAGTGTGTGTTTTTGAGCAGAGGGAGTGAGAAGTATGTGAGTTTATAATGCTTGGCAAACAGGAAGGCCAGCTTGTGAAGAATCTTACATGCTATCAGAAGGTGGTTTGATCTCCTGGCACCTTGTTAGGAAGCTGATGAAAAGCCATCAGTAACTTTTAATGAGCGGAGGGTGGTGAGAAAGAAATTATCTAATTTGTATTTTAGAGAGAAAACTTGGGCATAAAAAGTAGAAGAGGAATGGGTGTGGGGATAGCCCGCAATCAGTGTGACCAGTTAAGATGCTGTGGACAGAGCCCAGGCATAAGATGAAAAGGAACGTAAAGTAGGGCCAGTGGAGGTCTGGAGAGGAGCGTGAACACAATAGTGATTTAGTGAGGAGAACCACCAGTTTTTAGTTGTTTCATGCATAAGAAAGTTGAGGGAAAGAAGGAAGTTGAAGTTGATCTTCAGGTTTCTGTCCTGGGAATCTGGGGAGATGGGTTGCGTAGAGAAAACCATGATCTAAATATTATGGTTGGTGAATGAAAGTATATCAGGGATGGCCAAAGGAGAGGAGCAGAGGGAGGAGGGAAATGTTGATTTTAGAGCAGACGGAGGAAAAGGAATCCAACAAGAGAAGTTGGAAACCTTATAGAAAAGACTGATTTCTTGTCACTTGTTGCCCTTGGCTTGCTCAACTGATTGAACACACGCTTCTTTATACTCAGGGACCTTACGGTATGAGAGCAACAGACAAAGAGAGGCAACTACACCACCATTGGATGGGCCGGTGTGGTGCTTCTTACTGTATTCCTGATGCCAGGCTTAAGGCCTGACAAATGGTAAGCCACATGATGCTTGTTGAATGAATGAATAAGTTCATTAATGAAGTTCTATAATAAAAGTATATAATGCATGACATGGGACCATCGAGGAAACAACGGACTTTTTTTGAGAAGAGAGTAAAAGCCAGACATTATTTCATAGAGAGGGTGGTATTTAATCTTTGTCGTGAAGGCACGGAATGGCTGAGAAACAATTGAAGCAAAAGGAATGGCATTTGTAAAATCATGTTAGTATAAAAGTGAATCTATCCTTTATTTTGAGCTCTTCAGGAAGAAGGATGTCCTTTTCAGGCAGTGGTGCTGAACTCTATTTTAGTATGGATTATCATATGGGGATCTTTTTTAAATTCTTACAAAAAAGGCATTCACTCTTGAAAATATGTCTCTATTTCCTGGTTTGTAGGATTACTATATTATGATGCTTTGTGCATAAAATAAAAAATGGTGTGCACAGTTCCTTCCACTTAAATCAAACAGGGAAAATAATTCAACTAAGTTATTCCCTCAATCAGTGAGTGAATGATGTAATCGCACTCTTATGTGAACAACAGCATCAGTACTGATGAGCAAATCCTGAAAACATTGAAAGATCTTAGTTTAGGAATGAATAAATTTGAAATAAATTAGGTTTTAAAAACTACTATTAATTTTTTTCAATAAACTGTAGAGCTGAACAGCCATAAATATGCATGTGTTCAGCCTTCCTCCTTTCAACCTTCATGGGCTATAGTCCATAACCCTGCCCAAGATACCAACATTCTGATACCTTGTTGTAATTTATTTATAAAAAATAAGACAGACAAGATTTTCTAGGCTAATTGTTGCATATGTTTCCTTCTTTAATGGAATATTGTTTAATATGTTCTATGTGTCAAATATAGTATTACGTATCATAAGGAATATTCTGGCTCACAAGGAGCTTGCAGATCAGAAGGAGAGAGAAAATTTATCCAAATGAAAAATTTTATAATTCCTATTATTAAAGTACAATAGGATTTCCCAAAGAAATAATTTCTCCTTTTAGCTACTTGTCTTGTTGCATGTTGGTAACAAATACCTCATGATACCCAAAAGCCTGGTATGTACATCCAAGAAATGTAAACTTTATACATCTTCTACTACCAGGTCCCTACTTATACTCTGATGTTTTTTCGAACATAGTTGCTTTTATGAACACCGTCAGAAGGCTTGAAATCGACAAATGTTTATTGGTTGCTTCGGTGTATCAGTCACCTTGCCAGTTTGTTTGGAAGATTCTGAGGTAACAAATACAAAGCCTGCCCTCAGGGTGCTTTATTTGAGAATGGGAAGAGTAGGAGTAGGTTGGGAAGTAGACAAACACTGTGCTGCAGGATCTCTGTTAGAATCTCAGAGAAATGAAGTCAAAATGCTATGGTTGAAAGCAATAGTCTCTCAAAACAGTAGAAAAAATAGTAATAAGACTCTTCCACGTATTAGATTCTATGAGGAAAAAAGGGCAAAGAACGTGGTTGTTCTCAAAGTCTTCATTGAAGTAAGACAATAAAAATAAAATTTACTAAATATTTTTTATTTGAATGGATCATGTAAACCTTCAATTTGGGGTTACAAAGCACCACTTTATGCCTTTGAAAGGTTCAAGGAAGTCAGTATTGTGTTTAATAAGCCTTTCCTATCTACTGAGCTTAGCACCCGGAAAACTGTCCTCTTGTCTGAAACTCAAGTACAGATGGTCCCTGACTTACAATGGTTAGACTCAATGACTTTTCTACCTCATGATGGCGTGAGAGCAATGCACCTCTGATATGCTCTTCCACTTAGAATGGGGTCATGTTCAGGCAACCGCATCATAAGCCAAGGAGCACCTGTATTTTCAGGAGAGCAGACAGCTTTATGGTCCTTTTCTGGTTGGAAGGTAAGTGCTCTTATTAGAGCACTACTGCTGGCTCATCTCTGGCACCTGCCACCTGCCCCCAAGTATGTGGATTGGTTTCCAATTCCTCTTTAACATGCTGCTATGACTCTCAAGGGTAAATTCGGTGGAGCAGCTCTCTGTGGTTCCCACAGTAAGACTGCACATTTTTTCGTGCTTTGGCTAGAAAATTAAACTGCAAACTTGAATCTCTGTCTCTTTGTAGGACTGGGCTCCCAGCTGTTCTAAAGGTTCCATGGATCCAACTGACACTACAGGTCAGCATCAGGGGCTCCTGAAGGAAGTTTATAGGTCTAGAAGTCTTGGCCCTGCCCGTTGAGATTCCTAGTTAAGAAGAAATAAGCAAGATACTCTTAAATGCTCCCAGGTGATTCTTATATGTTCCCAGGTGATTCTTATATGTAGCCAAATCTGAGAAGCACACAGTGCTCTCCATGGAAGCCTCTGTTTTCTGGAAGCCCTTCTTCTCTGGTTCTGGAAAACTGGACTACTCCTCTAAGGTAGGATGCCTTTCCTATCTACTGCCTGAGCTCAGCACTCTGGAAAACTGTCCTCTTGCCTGAAACTGATATCAAGCCCTACTATTCTAGGGAGAGTTAGCTGGAATATTTTGGGATCAATTTAAAAATAATATGTAAATCTTTTATTCACGAGCCAATAGCATTTTGTCTGGTTCCCTCAACCCTTCAATTGACAAATATCTCTCAGGTAGCTATTATGGCAGCCACCGTCTGAGGTTAACCAAGAAAAAAACTCTCTTCTGCTAATACGATGCTACATAGCATGGTAAAAAGAACAAAGGCTTCAAGTCAGAAAATCCTCAACGGACAGCCGGCACGAATTCCCATACATGTGAAGGAGACTATTTTGGACCTTTCAGCACCAGACAAGTTGTCAGGTGATTGTAGCCACCTGAGTTCCCAAAGAGACCAGCAGAAAAACCATGCAAGCCACACTCAAAATTGTGAGGAAATAGCAGGCCATTGAGTTTTGGGGTAGTTTGTTATGTATCAATATATAACTGAAACAGAGATCAAAGCTTTGTTTTTAAGCTCTTTTCTAGAAAAGGTATATAAAATACATAATATATTGCTGGGCACACAGTGGGTATTCATTAAATGGCCATTCTGATCATCACCGTTACTGTTAGATTAGGAGGCCAAGAATATGTACTCAAAGAACTCCCTGACAGCAATGGTGATAATGACAATGGGCTATACACACAGATGCTGTGGGAATTTAGGGGACATTCACTTTGGGCTGGAAGGAGAGGGTAGTAATGGAGCTAGCCTTTGAAGCATGCAGGCATTTGTTAAACCTGCAGAAATCCCATTGTCCTATAAAACTTTGCCTGGTTCAGCCTATAAACTTATAGCCACTTCTTTTTACTGCTCTTCATGCTATTAACGTGCAAGAATATGAGCCCCTACTAGTACTTCCCAAAGTCACAGAATTCTATTAAAAAACAAGAGAATTCTATTAAAAACAACTGCCATGGAAGGAGAAAATTTAAACAGAATATAGGCAATTACCTGAAGGACAGTTCCCTGGTTTCCCCTGGGTGGTTTTCTGGAAGGTGCTGGCATATGAGTCAGTGTGCAATTTCATGACTGGGAGAGAGGTCATCAGAGGCAGGATGTTTCTCTTCTTTAGGGACAAAATAAGACAGATCAACATAAAAGTCTTTTAAACTCTCTCGGTAACTAGTATGATCTTGAATTTTTAAGACATATTGAAATATTTTAGAAAGGGTTTCAAGTCATCATAGTTTTGATATTGCCAAGAGGTTAGACTAAGTGCCATTGCCTTTGAAAGCAATTTTTTTAAAAAAACCCAAAAGATAATTTAATCATTAAATGGCAATTTGGTCCAATAAGCAGGAGTAAGGCAGTATCAGCATGAATTTCAAAAACCTGCTAAGAGCTATAAATATAGCTTGCAATATTTTGCAATATCTAAAGTGTTTGGTCTAATGTTGAACATGCTCCATTGTTCAAACCAGCTGTGTTCTTTCAGTCTTTCATTTCTATAAAACTAGGATAAAGGCTGTCAAAGCAAGCGCGGCAGCGGCAGCAGCAGCAGACTTTCTTGCTGAAAAGTTCTGTGTACATAGTACATAGCAATCTCAAGATGGAACTTTGAATGTTTCAAACCAGAACAAAATCTTCATCTAATTATAAGTGAACTATATTAAGCACAAAAGGCAATTTCAAATTATACTGAAGAAAGTTACATTTTACTCTTTGCTTTCAAAATGCATTTATCGCAATTTCACAAACTAATTGCAAATTCATTTTGCTTAATTTTCTTAGGTTATTTCTTTTATTGCTTTCAAGTGCTCTGCGTATTTCTGAACCATCGAAATCCATAAGAGGGATTTGGAGGGGCCTTTTTTTGTTGTTAATGTGTATTTAAAATTGTAGAATAGGAAATTAATCTTTTGTTTTTTGTTTCTTATTCTTGGATTAATGTGGTGACCACTAAACCAGCTCCAGTTATTACAGACACATTCATAATTGAGGTAGAAAATGGTTACCAGTGATGAGTACATTTGGAAAACTGGATTTGGAAAAAGACATTACAATTTTAGAGACAAACTCAAATGGAATTATGTGTTAACTGTCTACCATTCATACTATATGATTGCAGGTCTTTGTATAATTTTACATGGATTTTCAAACAGAGGCAGCTTTCCATTTTCTACCAAGGTTTATTATCCATGATGCAGATTAACTGTGGCAAATGGTTTATCAAAGGCTGGGTTATTTCACTCTACTGTAATTCTAGTTTGTCTGTCCTAATTACATGCTGTCCCTAGGATAAAATAATTCTAGTTTAAACTCCAAAACTTCTGTATTCCAAAGTCAAATACAAGTTGATACATTAAAAAACATTTTTTTTTTTGGTTAATATGTATTTAGTATCTGGCCTCCTCTTGCACCATGGGTAGGGATGGTAGAGTGGCCACCATGCAGCCTGTGTGATTTTGTTTTAGGAGCTTCACAGATAAGGCACATTTCTGGTATGGCTGAATTCACAGTTCAGCATAGACTTCAGTCATAGCTGTCGTATGTCAGGGGGAAGTGTCCACCCCTAGAGAGTCTGCACTCTAGTCTTAGACGTGGGCATGTGTGTTGTGGGTGTTGAAAAAGGAAGGATGGGGCAGAGGATGGGGGGAGATCAGTTCTGTATTTTCTTCCCTGCATTGGGGTAGATAAGAGACCTACTGTAATTGGAGTTCTAGGCCCACGTGTATATTATTATTACTCTATCATCCTGGGACTGAGTAAACTGTTTATGTGTTTGTTAATTAATTATCCCCAAATAATAGGTGTGTGTGTGCTTTGTTCTGTATTTTGTAGATTTCAGCAGTTTTTGCTTGAGGGAAATGTCATTAAATTGTAATACTAACCTACATTTACATAGCACCTTCAGTACTTTCTATGCTAAAGGAACCGAAGATACTCTGAAATTCCCCTGAATAGCTGTTAAGCACTATAGATATCTTTCCTTAAATGTCCTGAATTATCATCTTGCCTATAATTAAAATACAGTCATTCTTAAAACATAGCCATGGAAAATGAAAAGTATTATCTGCTTGGTTGGAGGTGGGATTAACCAAGGATTTGGATCTAAGGAGCTGGTTTAAGGATATAGAGATCTAATTCACTATTATTTTGGTCCTGGTTCCCCTCCTTATGGCCAGCTAGTCTGCCACATATCCTAGAAAACAGACGTCTTTTTTTTTTTTTTCTTAAATAAGATGACCTGCTCCTCCCCTGGCTCCCACCTCCCACCCCTCACCGGCTTAGTTGATAGCCAAAGTTTATGGCTTTGCTCTTAATTAGCAACTATGGCTTCTGAGGTTCTTGCTGAAACTATAGTCTCAAACATTCTGTTGCCAAGCTCTTACCAAACTCTCAGCTGAAAGAAATAGTATAACATGAAGTCTTAAAGAACAGAATGTCTTGAAGAATTTCCAGAATGCTCATTTCTCCAGATACTTAAATAGTTCCCAGTAGGATCAATTCAAACCACAAGGGAACTAGGTAGATTATGCACCTAACTTTACCCTCTCACATTATTTTTTCTGAATTTTATTTACTGATTTATTTTTCGTATTCGAGAAGGGTTTCAGACAACTGGGCAAAATCATTGAGCTGTGCTTTGCTGTCGTGTCATCCTCTAGATAGAGAGACGTTGGAGATAAGGTCACATGACACTTGTTCTGTTTGTCTCAGGGGCATTACACAATGTTCTCTTTGTGTCGATCCGAGGAAGACATTGCACTCTGATCTCAGTACTAGGAAAGGTCTGGCTTCTTTATAGCAACTGCATCATTTTTATATAATAGACACTGTGAATCACATCCTATTTCTCTTTGTTTGGCTGCACATAAACTCAGAGCCAAACTTGTAGCCCACCTCTAGGAGCTGTGCACTTTGTAGCCACATTTCTCTGTGCTAATCTTTTCCTAGGTTTTATGTGATTTTTCTACCCTTTTTATTTTTAACATCCCCCCATTGCCTCTTATTATTTTAGCATGATTTACTGTATTTTTGAGGTTCTCTCATATCCTTTTCAGAATAAGGAGGGGTGGGTATAAATAAGCAAATAAAAAGCCAGGAAACGTATTCTATAGATTCCCAGGGGTGTCTGGATTATTCCACGTATACCCAAGACAGAGTGCCTTCAGTGCTGCTAGGCTGTGTGGCACACACAAACCTCATCCTTGGGGACCCAGGGCTTCAGACATTGCGACAGGATGCTCTCCTTGGGTGTCCAAGAGGAAAAAGTATTCTGAGCCCAAGTGGGTGAACTCTAATCTTCTCTCCTCCTCATATTGGATACCAAAATTCTTAAGGATTGTAACAGGATATTTGGAGTGAGTTCCAACTCCATGCATCTTCCAATGAAGAGATCACAAGAAGTTCAAAACGGTCTGGTCTTCATGGCTTATGGCTCAGGCCTTTCAAATGGAAGGAAATCGTTGAGTAGGAGGGAGGAGGCAGAGCCAAGCACGAGATGCCCCCCATAGGTTGCAACAGCCCCTAAGCTGGGGGAGTGAGAGGTGGCTCACCCATGAAAGGAAGAGCTGGGTGGTCTTGATACAGTCTCCAAGGACTCCTTAGACATGGTTGAGACAAAACAATTGCTACCAGGGTTCCCAGAAATGTCAGAGACCCTAACAAGTGTGTGTGACCCAGAGACCAGCAATCTAGTGCAGGAAATTTTAGAGAGCAGCAGTCTCAGGTTGGAAGATACAGGACCCATCAGTTTTAGGATTAGTAACCTGGGAGTCAATGAAATGATTCCATTGCCTCCCTTGCAAGGCTGGCAAACATTTAAACCTTTTGCCTGTGCAATCGTTGCCATGTTTGGAAGACAGAAATGATGCTGCCAAATTGCAGCCAGGGCCCCCAAAAGTTGCTCTGGCACTGCCCTCATCCTACTTCCTGCTCTGTCCTAAGGTACTGGCAAGAAGCTGATCGGGAAGTTTTCTTTTTTTTCTGGAGTGTAAGAAATGGGAGGCAGCCCAGGTAAGCAAAAAGGAACTTAGACAAAAGTTTTATTTCCTTACATTGACTTTGTTCCCAGGTGTGATGTTTTATGCACCTTTGAGATCTCATTTTACTTAAAAAAAAATATGAACAGAAAAAAGAGAACTACACATCATCCCTGACTATCTTACCAGCTTTTGCAGAGGTAAAAGACAAAACATTTCAGAAACGCAAGTGGCTTGGAGGCTACCCAGGAAGTAGAGTAACTGGGCTCTGGACAATGTCAAACATTTTGAATTTTCTGGGAGAAGATGATAAGGTAATAAGAGCTGAGATCAGTCTAAAAAGTCTGGCTAGAGCAGAGGATCCCATTGCCTAAGCTGATCAGGCACACTTTTCAGCCCTTGTGTGAATTCCAAGTGACAGCCGGGAGGGAGGTCCCTGCTTTCCAAACATGACATCATCGTGGCAGTAGTAGTGACAGAGCCCATAGCTAATGCCTTGCCAACTGGGGGTCACTGAGGGTCAAATGTGGTCTGCAGTCTGCACACCTGAGGCTGGCTGGAGGCCTTGGCACTGTCCCCTGTTTACATGAGTCAGAACTCAGATATTCTCTGGCTTCCTGCCTGAGTTCTTGAGCCACAGTCAGCTTGGAGAGGCCAACTGGACCGAGCTCTCTGGACTGCGCCAGACAAAGGAGACCCGTGGCTTTGACCGTGGTCACAGATCTCTTTGGGTCCAGCCTTCTCCTAGTAGCATCATTCGACTTAACTGTTTATAACAAGATTTCACTTAAACTAGCTCCCCTAGTTACTTGAGATAAACAGCACAGAGGGAGAGAGAGAACTGAGGAGAGTAATAGAAAAATGTGTGCTTTTAGCTGAGACTTTCAGCTACTCATTTTGATTTTCAAAATAGCTCTCATTTCTGAATTCTGAATTTCTGGGAGAAAGACAGCAAATCTAATGATTGCCATTTAGGTTTTCCAGTGGCTCATTGGTGCTGAAAAATAAAAATTGGAAGGGCAGACACAGGATTGGGGCAAGTCAATTTTGGTTTTTTCTTCTCCTTATGGGTCACCACGATGGTGTTATTTTGTACAGGTGTGCATCTTCTTCATTCCCTGCGTTAAATCCCAGTAAGGGATGGATGAAAAATTTCTCCTTTTGCTTCTGCTGAAATTATTCCAGTACAGAGTGACATAGCCTCCCAGTTTAGTCTTTCATTCCACTGGTACTCCAGTGCCTACTTTACATAAAACACTGTGCAAGGCACACCCACTTTATAAAGAAGAATCGAATGGTCCTTGCCTTAAAATAGCTTACAATTGGCCAAGAAAGCTATCACATATATTCAGCCACCTATAATACTTGGCTTGCTGTGACACATGCATTGGAAAAGTTGGAAGTAAAGCTCTGGGGATATTCAGAGAAGCTGGAGGACATTTTCATCGATAGGTGAGAAAATGTTTCTTAAGACTGTGGCTTTTATGGCTGAGCCTTGAGAGACATAAATAATAGAATTTTAGCTTTAGAAATGAGAAGAGGGCATGACAGGAATAGCAGTGACAAGAACTAAGGCCAAGGGTGGGTTCAGGGAACAGACACTGGCCCAGGTGTAGGATATGTGTTATATTTATAACAGCTTATCTTTAGAATGATTTATGGTTTTCACACCTTTTGGCCATATGTTGTCATGCTTGATCTTTATAACAACTCCATAAGGTGGGCCTATGATTATTGAGGATGACATTAATGAATGTATTCCTACTCAGTAGGCAGCAGGGAGCCACAGAAGGTATTTATTCAGGGAGAGATGAATCTGAGTCGGGCATAATGAAGCAGCAGAAAGGATCTTTGGTAGGGTAGATTAAAATGGGTAAGTTTGGCGTAGGGAAGACTAATTCTCAGGCTACAGTGGGAGTGAGAACAGGAGGGAAGGGATGGGGAGAAGATACATTACCAAGATAGAGCTGCAGGCCAGTTGGAAGTGGCTCGAATGCTTCAAGGTCTTAAAAACTAATATTTCATTAAATTCTTTGCTCCGATCCTCCCTTAGTTAGAGTTAATTGCTCTTTATCTGTATCCTCAGAAGATTCTGGTAACTTTATTTAGCACTTTATTTTATTGTTATTTACATATCTGATACCCTTATTAGGTTATTGGCTGTAAGCTTCTGGTAGATAAAGATTATGTTATTCATCTTCATCTTCCTTGGGGGAAGCATCTAGCATGGTCACTTGCACAGAAGTAGTGTTTAATAAACACTTGTGGCATTGAACTCAAGTTGGCAGTGAAAGACAAGATGAGAGCTTAAAGCAGCAGGGTTGCAGAAAAGGGTTTTATTTATTTATTTTCAGAAACAAGTGAGATACAGTGGAAAGAACATGCAAGTTGGAATCAAACTTGGTTAAATCCTGGCACTACCCGTTTGTTTTCTACATGACGTTGGCCAAGTTACTTAATGTGTTTAAGCATAATTTTCCTTTATATAAAATGCCAATAATAAAATCTACTCTTTGAGGTTGCCGAGAGGACTAAATAAAATATCATGTGCAAATTGTCTGCCACATAGAGGATCTTCAGTTCATGTCCAGGCCTGCTTCAGCCCCCCAGTTTGAGTATGTTCCTAGACAAGAGGGAAGAAGGTTGAGAGATGGAAAACATAAGAGAAAGGAGAAATAATAGAAAAAGTTTCAATGAGATGGAACAGACAGATGAGAAATATGGATGCTACTTCCCTTTAAATAGGCAGAAGAGAGAAAAGGAATTGTGAAAATTTAAAGAAATTCTGTCAAGTGAAAAAGAGACATTCTAAGAACACCAGTCTCTGAAGAATTGAAAGAAAGCTTATCTGCTAGGGATGAAGTATTGGGGGGGGGCTTTGAAAGGGGTTGAGCGCTGGAAAGGGGGTAGGCAATGTGGGGAGCAGGTGCTTTGGGTCCTAGGGCAGGGAATCGGCACAGCCAGAGAAGGATTCTCAAAAGTAGGAAAGGTCAGTGAAGCCTGGATGGCATGAGTTTGGTATTGACACAATTAGCAAAGCAGAAGAAAGCATGAGTCCAAAATGTTCCGGCCAGTTCCATTTATGCAGCTCTTCTCAGTTCTGTGCAAAGCACTGAGCTGCACAGATGGGCTCTCAACTTGGGATGGAGACAAGGGGACCAACAGACCTGGGGGAAAAACATACATACATACATACATACATATATATATATATATATTTCCTATCAAAGAAGAATATATCAATAGATTCTGTCAAAGAAGGAGAATGGCTTACCCAATCTAGTGCTGTGTTAAATAAGATTTTTATCTTATATGTGGAAGAGGCTTTAGAGATTATCTAGTTTAACCCAAATTTAGGTGTAAGAACTCAGTGTAAGTGACCTGTCAGCAATTATTCTACCAGGGGGCAGTGTGGTGTAATGCTTAAGAGTGTGGCCCTGGAATCTACCCTCTGGGGTTTGAATCCCAGCTGCATGGCCTTGAGCAAATTTCTTCACCTTAACTTATGCCTTCATTTGCAAAGCATGGATAGTACTAATACCATCATCACAGGATTGTTCTGAGGATTAAATGAAGTCGTCTTTATAGCATGCTTAGTCCAATGCTCGAGATGCCTTGTCACTCCATGAGCGTTATTTAAACCCTGGTCTCCTGATTCTTGTCCACAGTTCTCTCTTCCACATGGGGCTGCCTTGTTGACTGACGGACCTCCCTGAGAGGTGGCTGTGAGTAAAGGAATGAAAGTCTCTTTTGGAGCAACTCGTTAGCCGTGCTAAATATATTGAGCCCATGTTCTTATGGATTTATATTTTAGCCCTTGACACACCAAATTTTCTTTTCAATCTTCTTAATGAACTTACACAGTACCTTCATAATAAGGATGATCTTGCTTGAAATACTTGTAATGGATAATCTTCGTGTATCGTTTATGAAACCAACCTCATTTCTTTATAGCTATATACATCTTACAACCACCTACTTTTGAAAATTAATCTCAACTCTCTTAATCAGAATTCTGTTAAATAAGAACACTACTAAGCATATTTTTTGGTACAAGGAAACTAAGGGACAGAGAGGGTCAGTGAGTTTGCTGAGGCCAACAGTGACAGAACTGTGGGGCACAAAGCATGGACTACTGACAACTTGGCATATTAGAGTGGCTTTTCCTCCAATTATACCTTCAAACCAACATGAGCCCTGATGGCATTGCATGTATGCAATGTATGCATGTATGCTTCACGTAGACCATAATGCACCAAACTTCTCCTTTTTAGAACCCAGAAATAATGACTTCTCTTTCTTATCTCTCTCCCTTCAATTTTTGTGGCAATGGAGAATTAGAAATCAGACTGAGCAATGCTGTTTGGGCCTCAGGAAACAAGTCAATTGTTTGTGTTTTCTCCACTCCCAAGATATTCTGAGGGTTGGTACACACCAGCCTGGAAAAGGGAAGCATCCATGGACCATCTCATTTCTGACTCAGTCAGCCAGCTGGGTGTTGAGACTATTTCCATGGCTTCCAATCCGTCAATGCTTGAAAACATTTACTACGGAAAGGATCGCTGGCTTGGGGAAGACATTTGTCTAATTCAGCAACAGCACTTTACACTGCATTTCCAGATTATGCCTCTCCTTGAAAATGATCTATTACAGGAGCAGTTTATAAAATTAAACACTTGTCATTATGCAATGCAAAATTCATGAAGCAACCAAATGTCAGGGATCTACATATTTAAAAGATGGGAGCGTTAGCATTTCTTCCCTGGCAGGGATTCTGAGCAGTAAAAGGCCCAGAGAAAAACGTAGCTGATCACAAAGCTGTTTTGGAATGGACCAAATCATTCCTTTTGGGGACTCTTAGTCCTAAGGGACCCTATTTTCCTAGTGGAAAAATAATTATATATTTAATTAAGAGTGTGGCCCTGGAATCTACCCTCTGGGGTTTGAATCCCAGCTGCATGGCCTTGAGCAAATTTCTTCACCTTAACTTATGCTTTCATTTGTAAAGCATGGATAATGCTAATACCATCATCATAGGATTGTTTATTGACTAATAATCAATAATTATTTATTGACTATTTACCATATGCCAATTGCTGTGCAAAGTACTAGGGCAACATCAATGAGTATAAGCAACATTCCAGCTCCCATGGAGCCTGCATTCTAGTGAGGGTGGGGGGGGGAGGTAGGCAATAAACAAGTAAACAAATAAATGAGCAAGAAAATGATACTTTTGGCACACAATGTTCCCTCTCTACCCCCCCCATACACTTTTTTTTCTGTTAGAGAAAAAAGGAGATCTCTCCTCCCAAACTAGAGCAGTCTTTCGGAATTGCCAGGGCCAAATCACTCATCTGTGAACAGTTAACACTGAGCAATTATGGGGTGTAGAGTACCGTACTAGATACAGACGTGATTGAATACCACAGGGTGAAAAATAAACTGCCTGTCTGCAAGGAACTTTCTTTTGAAGAAATACACAACACACTCTTGATAAAACTGATGATCATGCTGTTGGGACTCTCTCAGCCAAGTTCCCTCCTGCTACAGTTTTGCCTCTTGCTCTGGAGGATAGAGGAATAAATACTCATCCCTAGGTTTGGCCTGCGATAGATAAAAGAACATTTGGCAAATTAAGCCCTCGTGTAGGGGCCCAATTATCCATCCATTTTAAGCTCATGAAGAATACTCCTTGCTAAAGGGTCTAGTGAATTACAAGTCTTCCTCTAATGACTTCTTCATTGGGAACCACCCCTATTGGCCATAATTCCTCTTGGGTGTCTGCTCTACCAGCATAGGACCTGTGAATATACTAGCAGCTTCCCCTCAGAGCTATGCTGTCAGCTCTCACCAGTTCACCCCAAAGCAATTGTGTCATGACATTTAGACCTGGCTTCTTTGGCACAGTCATTTTAATGCCAGGAATTTTTGACATGGAAACATGGCTTTGACATAATATTTTAGCCTCTGACTTTCAGTGTTTTAAAATATGCATCATGGTGAGAGTTAAGGGTACAGTAAGGGTCAAGGATATTGGTTTCACATGTTAATTAGTAATGACACAACAAAGAAAACAGTGACTTTATATATTGAAAGTGCCATTTTGATGTCAAGGCAGCTACATCAACATGATTATGTCAAAATGGATGCATCAAACCACAAGGTCAAGAAGTTCTTGAATTGCCCTCTTACTTCATCTTCATTATTCATTGAGGGCATGATGGAGGGATCCTATTCCAAAAAACTCCCTAATCCAAAAATGACATGGGTATTCAACCTCAGCAATCAACCACATAAATTAGATACCATGTGGCTCTCCTGGTAAGGCATAACACCATGCACCCATGCCAGAAAGCAAGGACCACCTACTGAGGTAACAGAGGCCATCAAACAATGGCCTACTGGCAATATTTTAATGCATATCTGTATTTCCCTGAAATTGACACCACTGAGGGAGGATCTCAGAGTAGAGGAGATATCAGGGACAGATGTGATCCATCTTAGATTTCCATCAGGTACATGTGCATTTTGAGAGATTAATACGACCTAGTTTTTGAAAGGAGTGAATAAAAATTTCCAGAGGGAAAGACTACTGTGTGCAAAATATTTCTGTACAGGGAATGCCAGAAAGATGAATTTGATTGGAACTTGGGGTATGTTTGGGGAGCAAATGGAAGAAAATGGGATGTAGTTGGAGAAGGGCCTTGAGTGTGTGAAGCTACAAAAATTTGGTGTGATATTGAGAGGCAGTTAGAAGCCGTTATGGCTTTTAACAGGTGAGTTATATGACAGCAAACTGGTTGAAAGACTGCCCAAACTTCTTTGTGAGATGAACTGGTACAGAAGTGGAACTGGAAGCCAAAAGAATTTTCCAGAAGTTATTCTGTGATGCAGGTGCAAGCCAATGAGGATTTGTGCACTGGCTGCTGAAGTAGAAATGAAGATTTCATATTTGAATGAAATCAAGGAGAATCATATTTGAATGAAATCGAGACTTGGGTAAAGATGAAGTATTAGGGGTAAGAGAAGGATAAATCGAAAATGAATCTAAGATACTGAGCTTAGTTGAAGACTGGGCATGGTATTGCCATTAATGGTAATGGACAAACTTGAAAGTAGGTCTTTTTGAGGGAGAGAGAGTCACAAGCCCAAAATTCACTATTGTAGTGTCAATGGGCCAACCAAGAAGAACTATTCTGCTACAAAGATAAATGGTGGCAAGGGTCTGGAAAGAGGTTGAAAAATCCCTGTGGAAACGGAAGGTTTTGGATCGACCTTTGTAAAAGTTGAATCATGTGAGCAAATTATTATCATCATCACCATTATCATGATCACCACCATCACTGTCGTCATGAAACACTGTGTGAGGGTACAGTGGAGGTGAGCAAACAAATTTCTAAAGTTATAAACATACATATGGACAAAAATCCAAGTTTAAATAAAGTCTCTATAAAGGAAGACAGGAAATCAGTAAAAAAAAAAAATTGAAAACAATGAGGCATTTGAAAATGGAATTAGCAAGTAGCATAGAGAGGAGAATGCTTGAAGAAAGGGATGCAGTCAGGGTGTCATGAGGGAGCAATGAATTCAAAAAGGCAAAATGAAATTTGACCGTCTGGAGAGGCTAACCTCTTTTGGAGAAAGTTGTGAGTTTCACAGGCAGGGTTAAGTAGGGAATGACTGGAGAAGTGGAAATTGTACTAAAGCTAAATTTAAAAACGACAGAATCCAAGTTGGAAGGAACTTAGATTATAACTTCCTCTTCATTTTAGGGATCTCGTTTGGGAACCGCAGCCCTAAGGTACTCACTCTGCCTTGCTGGAAGGGCGCCCCCTAACTTGTCAGGCAGTTGATTCCTATTTGGACAATCGTCTGCTGGGTTAGTCAGTTCTTCATTTCATTCAGATAAAATATGAAACGATACAACCACAGAAGGAAGAAATTTGCCAGGAGCAGGAAAGTACAGAGGGAGCACGTGAAGTTTTTTTTATTTATTTCAGCTAGAAGAGAGGCTCGTACATAGTTAAAGGAAAAGAAAAACACTAGGGAGGAAAGGGTTAAAGAGTCTTGAAAGGAGAGGGATGATAAAGCCTCTTAGAGGCCAAGAGGCAGAAGGCAGGAAGTGATCAGACACACAAATGGAAAGGTTATTTTTTTTTATTTATCCACCCACTAACCTGTGCCTGATACAGTGGTTTTAGCATAGCATGTGTGCAACAGAGAGACCTGCTGATTGATTAATTGAGGAGAAGAAAGATATTTTTGAGATCCAGGAAAAGATAAAGAGAGGGATTCCGAGGCAGATCTAGGATCTAACTAGTTACACAAATCTTGTGAACTGAGGTGCAAGAGAAAATTCAGAAGCTTCACTTTTGGCCACTGCAAAGAAAATGGCTGCTGTTTTAGTCAATTTTAAAGATAATGATTAAAAAAAAATAAAAGCCATCTGACTGACTCTTTTGTGCCTTCTACCAGAACTGAAGTAATAGGCAAGGCATTCAGCTAAAACTGTCCCTCCTGGAGGAAGAGACATGCCAAGAGAAACTTGGCCAGATGGGAACTGTAGAAAGAGGCTCAGAGGGGCATTTTGCTTGCCCAGTCAGTTTGGATTTAAACCAGGTGCCTCTAGGGTAGAAGGCCAGAGTTTTGCCAGTCAAGAGCAAGGATGTAAGCTGCCGTTGTGTGAAAACAAGTTAAGTTGCTTGGTTCCAGGGAATATGGTCCAAGTGTCATAAATGCATCTGTTTAATAATGCATATCAGTAGCTGTTCCAGAATTTGGGCTCCTTGAGCTGCCTTTGTTTCCTCATTTCCAGAAAAAATGCACAAGCCCATGTCTTAACAAAAGCACTAGATGGCAGCATAGGATATCTGTTCAACTGTTGCTCTCCACAGGCTGCTGGAATTTTGACAGATACAAAACGGTACCTGTGGTTTTGTGTATAAAACTGGTATAACTGTTTGTACATTTAAAAAATGTAACAATAAATTAAACATAAGGGAAAGGGGTTGCTAATAAATACAGTGTTAGACTGCATTTTTGTATACCAGGTGACAAGCTCGGGCATTCAAACCTGATTTGTGTAGGGGACGGGCAGGATGGGAAGTAAGTTGAAGGAGTTGCAAAATGTACATGCTGGGTGGTTATAGCTTCTGCGAGGGTTGTTGTTGATTTGCCCATATGTCTGTGTGCACGACATAGAGGTGAAAATTTAGGGAAGTGAGGAGTATGATATGTTTGAAAGTCTGGATACAAGGGATTCTAGAAGAAAGTACCATTCTGTGATTCCCTAACTCACTGTTTTGATGGATGGAAGGTGAAAGTGTGCGCTCATTATA
The DNA here is from genome assembly GCA_963574885.1 of Lepilemur ruficaudatus. Taxonomy (NCBI): domain Eukaryota; kingdom Metazoa; phylum Chordata; class Mammalia; order Primates; family Lepilemuridae; genus Lepilemur; species Lepilemur ruficaudatus. The sequence goes on along the minus strand of CAUYRT010094387.1, from coordinate 60,027 downwards.
TTTGTTTTCTTTAAGAGACACAACTCATGTCCCTCCGTTCTCTTACTCACCACTTAGATAGTGGGCCTCTTAAGCCTGCACAGCTCATGGCCTGTAGGACTGGGCTCGGTACATACTGTCATCTTTTTTTCCTTAGTCTGGGTTGATTCACTTTCTCAGTTAGAACAACTGCCATTTGAGACACCAAGGACGTGGGTTTGATTCCACCAAGGGCCAGGGGGCGTGCTACAGAGAAGAAGAAAACAGAAACAATTCCAAGGTCACGCATGGTAAACCTCACTTAACCAGCTGTACAAAGATTCTTCACCACTCCTAGAAAAATCATTCACAGCACAAATCCTCTCAATATGGTCAGGAGCATTATCGTTTATTCATCTTTCCATTTAACAAATATTTGTTATCTACTATGTACCAAGCATTGCGCTGAGTAATGAAAGAGATCTGAAAAAAACCACAAAAAAGCCCCAAACAGTATATAACATAATACACATCTCCTTTATACAAAGGCAGTATTAATAATAATAGTTACTACTGGTATAATGGTTTATAGTTCCTGACACACTCTCATTCACATTAACTTATTTATTTCTTAAAATAACCCCACCATTTGGCTTTTTTATCGGCGAGGAACTGAAGTCCAGAAATAATAATTTGCCTAAATCATGGTAGAAAGGGGCACTGCTGGGACTTAAAGCTAGTCTTTTGATTCTAATTCTTAAACTCTTTCCACTACACCATACAACTATAAAGAAAATGCTTCACATTTTGTACCATTTCAAGCTCTTCTCCTCTGAAAACATTTTAGTCTCAGAGATCTGTGAAGTTTAGATCAAAGATTTGAATTCAAGTGCTGTGTGATTATTTACTTAGTAAATAAAATTTAGAAATAAAGAAGTGTTCTACTAACGGTGGAATAAAAACCTGTAAGGTGCTAAGAGGAAAATGCCGCCTTGGTTGATTGTTGTTTTATTGCTTGCTTATAAATAAGACAAATGCTCTTTTCAATAGCATTCTTTTTTAAAGTTAGAATGCAAATTTCTTCTGGTGAAGAAAAGGTATTTTCCAGATCTCATTTTTTTACTTCATATACCTCAATGTCTCTCATTTCTCTCATTTTCTCCCCCTGGATTTCTGTGTTTTGTTCCATATAGTATGCTCATCACTCTGCAGACTGCCTGGTGTATAGACATTTCTCATTTATTTGCTGAATGGATGGAAAAATGAAAGTAAACAGTGGCCATTTATTGGCCTCACTTGTTCCAGGCCAAGCCAACCTTCTGTCTCATTCCAGAGGATATCTCAATTTTAAAATCAGAACTTACCTCAAATTCTATCTACTGAACAAAGCTGTCCCTAACTTTCCCTAATAGTATATGGCCCATTGCCATACAATGTAGCACCTGCTTTTAGGTTTTCTTGCATTGTTCTCTTGTTGTTTCGTGTGGGCAAGTCGTGTTTCCCAATCAGAGCATCAGATCTAAGAGGGCGGTTCTTGTCATCACATAATATCAGTTTACTTGCCTCTCACAACATGTCTATTTAAATCTGTAAATTCTGTGTGGTCACGCCTTTCTGTGGCAGCACATTCCAGTAAATTCCCATCCACAGGCACTTGAGCTTGAGCAGGGAGGTGGAGATGCTATCTTTTGGGGGTGCCACACCAGGTGAAATCATCCTGTTTCAATGTGGGCATTCAAAGCCAACAAAGAGGCCGTGTCGCTTTATTCCTGGAGGCTGCTGATTGCCCATTTTAGTGATCTGAGTCCATCATCTCCTTTTTAGCTGGTCACAAAGGGCCAGTTGTAAACAAGCACTGTCCAAATTGGATCATATTACCCAGGAGATGAGCAAACACCAGGTAAAGTCTCAGTGAGAGTCTGGAAGTCTTAAAACCTGTGATGTAAATCAGAAGCAAAGACCATAAAAAAATAGGTTGATTTCCTCTCACTTAGCATTCAGTGGAATGAATCATTTAAATACGCAGTGATTTTTTTTAAACAAGCTTTCAACATAGAGATTAATGAGGTTTTTTTTTTTTCCCTCCTCTGCTTTCTGTGTGCATAAGCCCACAGTTGGCTTATTTATCCATAGGCAATATGCTGCCATCTATATGGTAGCATTTAAAGTACACTACTAAGTCCTCAGACTTTTCCCCTCCTGGCCTACTGTAGCACAATCTTTAGAATCATTTATTTTGGATAAGGCGTTGTTTCTAGAAAATTTTTATAAGAATGGCTATTACCTGACAGAGACATTAGAAATTACTAACGAAGAGTAATTCATTGGGTTGCTTAATTTTTCGTCAACGTTGGTACCTACCACTCCTCTCCCTCCCCCCAATAGAATAAGGAGGGAAGAAAGGGAAAAACTCATCTCACTCTGGGGTACAGAATTCTAAAATGATTTTTATTCAGTTTATAATTAAAGTTAGAATCAATAGAAATTTGGAAACATCCAAAAGGAAAATTTAGATCTTGTGGTAAGAATATTTTAAATATTAATTTTTCCCTTCCTATGTTAGTGTTATGATTCTCAACAGGAAGTGATTCATAATTCCTTCTAAGCCTTTATGTGTGGTCATAAGAAGGTGGAAATACTTCTGCTTTCCACAAGGATCAGAGACCAGAGATCCGGGCCAAGCTGGAGCTCCCAGCTCAGGGATGGAGGAGCCGCATAAGATATCCCTAGCAAGAGGTGTGCAAATTCTCTCTTTCTTGCCTCTAAGTGTCCTTTTTAAATCTTGGGGACTGTTAAAATCTCAAATTCCAACAGGTGACAAAAGCATCTCTGTAAATAAGCCCCGAGGGTGAAAGAGAAAGAGTGTGTGCATGCGCCCTCAAGAGCAGGCAAAGGAAGTCTCCCACAGACTACGTGAGATTAAACCTCACAGTGCAAATGAATTATGCTGCAAAAAAGACTATTCCCGTTGCTTACTTAGGTTTAGTACCTGCTTTTTTAAATGAAGACAATTGTTTGTTTCTTCTGTATGAAGAAACCAGAAGTACACTGTTTTCATTTTTTTTTTTTTTTTTTTGTGGGGCGATGGAGAAGAGAGAAGGGGTGGGACCCTACTTCCACATTCTCAGTCACTGTGCCAGAAGTTGGTCAGCTGTTGGAGGTATAGGTTCACTGGGTTTCAGGGCTGAGCAGCACGTATCTACTGGTCTGTGGCTCCTCTATCAAATCCTCCAAAACCCTCTACAGCTGCTCTTGCCTTCAGGGGTGGGCCTTTATTTCCACTGTGGGGTGTCCACTGTGGGGACTTTAAATTCTGAGCTCTAGCCTTATGGCTCCGTGCAGTAATCACACGACTTTAAGCAAGGCTTGCAGGGACTCTAAGTCACTGTTTTCTTCACACTAACATAAAAATTATCCTTCAAGGCGTAACTCAAATGTTTATGCTGGACCACAACCATCTCTCTCACCTTTGTGCATTCTGACTGCCATTAGAGTTGCATGCTCTGAAATTATTCATTCTATGTTAATAGCATCTCTCTAAACAGACAGTCAGCTCTAACTGTGCAGGGTCCATGCTATATTTTTTCTGCAGTATTTTCTATGATAAAAATATTTATTGATTGGTAGATATATTGGTGATTTTATTATCTAGGGAGTAATTATTCAGAATGAGGATAACTACATTTGGATTTCTTGCTCTTTCTTTTTCCCCTACCACGTTACCTATTTCATAGCTCCAAGCCTTCCCCCCAGACAATGGGAAGGACAGAGAAAAGACAATCTGGTCTCTTGGGTCCACTCTTTGATGAAAGAGAATTTGAGAAACCACTGTCTAGAATGAGATTTCTGAGTTATCTCTGATTTTTCAATTATACAGGCATTCTTTACTACTATTGGCAAGGGCTCCTGGAGAGAACCTCATGAAAGCTTTACACAAGAACTGACATTATTACAGTGAGGTAAGGGTTGTGTATAATGTAGCGAATTAAATATAAGCACTTCAGTTGTTCAGCTGGGTATAATAATACACACTTGATGCTACTTATATTCTGATGTCCTAGTATCAACTGCCAAGAATTTTTAAACAAAGGGAGCACTGAATATTTGCATAACTAATCCCAAATTTAGGAGCTTGATTTATTTTTGTTAAAAATGGAAAGGAGAAAGAAAAAAAAAAACAGCAAGGCTATATAATTGGTGGAACCTGTTAAATGCTCACTTACTTTTTCTCCTTCTTGCCTTTTTTCCTTCCTCTTTCCTTCCTTCCTTCATCCCTCCCTCCATCTCTCTTTCTTGTCTTTTCTTTTCTTTCTTTTCTCTCTCTCTCTCTCTTTCTTTCTTTTTTTCTTTCTCTCTCTCTCTCTCTCTTCCTCCCTCCCTCCCTTCCTTCCTTGCTTCACTGCTAAAAGTTGGAGGGAAGAGGAGGAATAGTAGGAGAGCTGGTAAGAGACATGTGTGTCACAAGTGAGCCAGTTGCTATTCTGACGGCCTCTGCCCTGATGACAACTGAAAAAATATTACTAATACCTCCCACCTCTCCATTTCAATAGCTACCAACATTGCGCTATACTAACACTGGAGTACCACAGGCCAGTCCACATGCTATAGAAAGTGCTGTAATATAGCTTCTAGTTAATATTTATCAACAGCAGATGACCGAGCACTGTGGGCACAGTTCCCATATGGCACCGCATGGCAGAATTGAGGGCTTTGCCAAAACATTGGTGACCTTACATACAGTCACAAAAAAAAAATTAATAAATAAAGCCAATTTCCAGGGCCTGAAAGAGTTTAACACTATTAATAAAAACAGGGCTTTCTCTTCTAGCTTTTATGTCTCACTTACATTACCCTTTCAGAGTCCATTAAGAGACTCCGGAACCAAGAGGCAAAGTTACAGGGCCTTGCTGTTCTATGCCACACCAAGCAGACCACATACCCACCATGCGATGAATGGTAAAGTGGCTCCAATTTCTCAATGGAGGCAGTAAGTCTTCTCAGAAACATACCTTCATTGACTTTCAATGGCAAAGGCAATTGCTACATGCCTGTGCCGACTTCTGCCAGAGTTGAGTGTGGGGCATAGAGGGGCAGAATGGGTTTGGCGGAGGACTATTTATGGCTTTCTGCTTCTCTGATGATTTCCAAATAAGTGGTGCAACCTTCCATGAAATCTGAGGCAGAGAACTGAAAGAGATCGGTTACAATTTTGACATTCCAGAGCTCTAATTGCTTTTGATGAAAAGCAATAGCATTGAGGTGCTCACTACTACATACGATTGAAAGGTACAAAAAAGGAAATAATCTTCCAAGGTTTACTTTGGTTTAGTTTTTTTGGAGACAAGATGGAAAAGATCAAGACTTTAGTTTCTAATTTTCATCTTTACCTTGCCTCCAGTAGCTCACACCCACCCCTGTATCTCTAGAAAGTTGGCATTTACAATGTATTTATATATACAGAAACAGTTCCTGTTTGAAGGCCTCAAAAACACAATCTCAGAAAGCCATTCACCAAAACCACAGAGCTCTCCACGAAGGAGAACAGCATCATATTCTTGGGGCAAGAATTAGGCAAATCTCTGCTCATAGGCTATACCAAGCAAAATTTATGAAGGTTCATTCTTCCCTTGCTTATCCAATGCTTTCCTGGTACAGATAGATTGTCCACCAAATACAGCAGGCTACTTTATAATGGGAGGATGGCTGCCACTGTCTGCAGGCAATGTGGGACAACAAAAAATGGGGGACTTTCTCTGGCAACTCTGCAATCCTGAATGGAGCAGAATATTTTATCTGTAAAGGTATTGAAATGTTGAGTTAGATATTTTTCCTAGGATTTAGAAATAGACTGCTTAATAACAGGTGTTAGTCACTTCTTGGTTGGATAGCTTAAGATGATTACCTTGGGCAAGGGAAAAACAAAGATTTTAAGACCAGTGTAATTAGTTTGCCATAATACAGAGAAAAATGCTATTTACACAGACTCTGGCACAAAACTCACCAGATCCTGGTATTTAGACAGATGCCTTGTGAGTACATATCACTACTTACAGGAGGAACCAGGGGACTATTACAGATGACCCAGTACATGTATCAGTCAGCATATGTGAAAAACTTCCAAATCTCAGTGACTTCACACAATGAGGATCTATTACTTGCTCAAGTCATAGTCTAATGCAAGTTGGTGGGGTGAATGGGAGGGTTTCCATACCGACTTCTTATTTCTTCTAGGACCTTAAAGCACATAAGCCATCGAACCCTCTGAATTCAGCTGACTAACAAAGAAGAAAGAGGACATGGAGAAGGCACAATCATTTTAAACTGCTTTGAGATGGAGGTGACACATGTTGCCTCTTCTCAGGTTTATTGTGAGACGATGTTCCCTGACCCTATCTAATTGCAATTTCCTAATCATATCCAGGAAACACAACTAACTATACACCAAAAAGGACAGGGACATAGGTCACGGTGAGCACTAGCTGTCTCTTACCATGTACTCTCTGCTTGGCAATAGCAATGCCTTTGTAATCATAGGAAGCCTTTTTTGTTTTTTAAATTATGGGATCTAGCTAGGGCATACTGCCAGCCTTATGCCACGCAATAATCTGTGAAAGAATTGCAGACACAATAGAGGGACTATAAAATTTTCCTTTTGTATCACCTCCCCTCAGCATACATTCTAACCCTGAATATTGCAGCTGGAGATCAGTATTTCAGGGTGACAGTAGGGGATTCACCACCAGTCAGATCTTGTCAAGTGAGCACACACTCAGGCCCCTGATCTGAGCCTGGGTAGCTGGTTAAGACGGTTGTAAATTTCAAGGCAGTGCCATTCCCAATTGCAATGGCACCTCGTGTTTCATTTCTAGCTCCTCGGTGAGAGTGTCTCCTCCCACTGGCATGGCATTTAGATTGATTTAGTGGCTCCTAAGATGAGTGTGAGGAGAACAGAAAAACTCCTTTGAATTGTAATCAGTCTGTCTCCAGACATAATGCTAGCAAAGATGCTTAAACAGCACTCTGTAAAGATGTTAAGAAAATATTTGTAGTGCTTCACACACACCTATAGACAAAAAACAGTTCTTGTTGCTGTAGAAGCAGCAACACTGTACAGCCTTAATTAAAGCATCATCTGACCTGTTTTTTTTTTTTTTATGCTACAGTTGCAGAATCCTGCTGAAGAAAAGGATTAATTACAGATGAGCTGTGTGTCATGATAATTAACTATTGCCGCTTCTCTTATTTGCCACATTCTGGTACTTTTTCCGCTTTAGTAGATTTAAGGAATGAGAATTTTTATCACATCCCCTGCCTGCAGTCCCTGATGGATTTGTCACACATAAATTTGCGCGGCATACACAAAATATTGAGCCATCAGCATTTTTTCATCCCTATGCATGTTGGAACGTAGAGCAAAGTGAAGCATGTAGTAAAGCAAAAAGTCAAGCACGTAGTAAGTCCAGATCCAGGGATGTCAAAGGGATCATGAGATAGATGTAGGAAAAACAGTTTGAGAGAGGATCCTGAAGTGAGATTGGCATAAATTAGCTTTGGAAATATATATATTTTTTGAGACACAGTCTAACTCTGTTGTCTAGGCTAGAGTGCTGTGGCGTCAGCCTAGCTCACAGAAACCTCAAACTCCGGGGCTCAAGTGATCCTCCTGCCTCAGCCTCCCAAGTAGCTGGGACTACAGGCATGCGCCACCATGCCCGGCTAATTTTTTCTATATGTTTTTAGTTGTCCAACTAATTTCTTTCTATTTTTTAGTAGACACACGGTCTCACTCTTGCTCAGGCTGGTCTTGAACTCCTGACCTTGAGCGATCCTCCTGGCTCGGCCTCCCAGAGTGCTATGATTACAGGTGTGAGCCACCATGCCCGGCCAGCTTTGGAAATATTGACACGTGTGACAGGAGGCAAATAAATGAAATCCAAATGATCATGATAAGACAACAAGATCATCTGACTCTGATGTGGTCTAGATTTGGGATTTTCCAGTTAATACAAAGCAAACTCATTTATTGCCAAGGTCATGTCAGGTTGTGCAGTTCTGCACCCATAATCTTAGAAAATACATGATTTCCTCTATTTAAAAGGATTCTATTAGCACTACCATTTGATTTCATAAGCAAAGCAGCTAGGAGTACACCCATCCCCATCTTGCAGGTCTCATCTGTATTGATTTGTCCTCAGCCCAGTAGAAAGCTGTGAGTAGTTAACCCAGATACTAAGTGATGGTTTTCTTTGCCTTTGGGGCTTAAGTGTCATCCACTGTGGTGCCGCAGGCAGCTTGGGCCATGGGATACAGCTTCCCTGTGGTCACCCCACTTCTGGAATTTCTGAAACTCATCTTCATTCTCCCAGCTTTTTCAATAGTTGTATGAGTATATAATTCTATGTATTGAATTTCTATCTAATCAAAATACCGAGGGCTTCAGTTTTCCTAATTAAATTCTGATTGATAGACATACTTTCTAAGAATAGAGTTCCAATTCTGCATCTGACATATTTCTGAATAATTATTTATAAGGGAAAATTTTTTGTAAATAGCCAAGAATTCAATTTGCTTGAGGTGAATTATTTTGTAACATAATTTTTAAAACATAAATTATTTCATCTTCCAAAATAACTTGCACATAGGCAATAATATTATTCACCATAAATGGTAAACATATTAATCTAAGGGCTCACTAGAGTGATCCTTAGGTCTCTTAGATTCATTGCATATTATTTTTTGGAACAAGGTGAGTTATAAATAAATCATTAACAAATAAATTATCTTTTGACTTTTTAGAAAATATACTTGCCATGTTTTCTAATGGATTATTTAATTCTAGCAAGTTACTAGATAAACCACGCTGGACAGAGAAGTGGCAAATGTGGAAAATTGTCATTATCAAGTTATGTGGCCATTCGCTAGTCATTTATAGTTGTATATCTCACATATAAAATCCTGAGAGTATATTCAGTGACTTATCAAAGTTCAAAAATATGTTATATTTGATTACACCATTATGCATTTTGAAATAAAGAACCAAAGATGAACAGTCATAATTTATGTTAAACATTAAAATTCACAAAAGATAAGGACTTTATGACAGATCACAAAAGTCTGAGTTCTGGCTATTTTCGTGTCTTAGAAATAGTAGGTGTTCTGCTTTCCTAGACAATCTAAAATTTACACTCATGTATACATACTATAGTTAAGAACAACTGATGGACTTTGGTGGTGATGATTTAGAAATAACAATAGTAAACATTTATTTATTCTTCACAAATATTAGTTGTAGGCAGAACTCTCCAGTTCAAATTTAGTTTAGGCAAACATGTGGTACATACAGACATCGATAAACACATGACAGAGGAACATGGAATTCTTCTCCAAAGTGAAACAGATAAACATGAATATATGACTTTAACACTGGTTCTCAGATATGCTTAAATAAAAATACAAGATGCTATCTAATTTTGAGAGAGAATTTAAGATTAAAGATGTGAACTCTGAAAATATTTTTTAACCTCATTAGGACAATAGGCCTTTTCTTGTATTAATGCAGCATTTTTGAATAGGGTTTTTCTTACACTTGTATTAGATTTTTTAGTTTATATATTAGCTATTTCAATCCTGGTAGCAATCCATTTGTTTAGGTAAGTGTGATTTTATTATCTTTATTTTACAAAAAAGAAATTATTATGCTCATTTTACAGAGAAAACTGGGGCTTATATAGTCTATATTATTTACCTAAACTAGGCCAATTATGTAAGAGATGGGGAGGTTTACTAACATCTAGTTCAGTGTTCCTCTCACTATACTGTGCCCCCATTTCCTTATATATAAAGTGAGTTAAGCTTCATTGTTTTCAACTTTAACTTCATGCATCACTGGTCAGGGAGTGAGGTTTGGCCAGGTTGGCCAGGCTGGGGACTGGAGAAGGAAGATCTCAGCTAGATCAACGGGCCCCGAGGCTAATGTATGATCAAGGCAATAAACCAGGTAAGGGGCATAGATGATAATGAGTGTGTAATGCTAGGACAAATGAAGACAAAAAGAAAAATGGTGTTGTGGCCCTAAGAAAGGTACCTTTCAGATCTCTGGCTACAGGGAGCACAGTTGACTACCTCAGTTGCCGCACTATAAAAATCCATCGCTAAATTCACCCCAAAGGCACCTTTTGGATATGCTGTTTCCAGACAATAAGAGAGTATGGTTTACTAAGAGGTTTACTAAGATAAGACTGTTCTGATAGGTCTGTTCCTGGAAGATGCAGGACCTCTCTGAGTGGCAGCTTTAGCTAGAGGATTACTCTTCAGCTCATTCCAGGGTGGTGGCAGTGGAGGTGGTGAAGAAGTGGTTGAATTCCATATATATTTTGAAGATAGGACTGATAGAATTCACTGACAATTTGTATGTAGGGTATGAGAGAAAGAAGTCAAGGCTGCCTCCAAAGCTTTTGATCTGAGCAACTTGAAGGATGGACGCAATAGCCATCAGTTGAGATGGAGAAGGCCTTGGGTAGAGCATGTTTCTGGAGGTGATGGGGAGACAACGATCAGATATTTAGTAGTTCTGTAGCATTGAGTTTGTGGTGTCTATTAGACATCCAAGCATGTATACCAAGTAGGCAATTTGATGTATGAGTCTGGAGTTTGGGAAATAGGTCTAGATTGGAATTACTGTATATGTTTGGGAGACATCAGCACATAAATGGAAGCGAATGAGATCACTGGTGCACGTGTGAGGACAGAGGAGAGAAGTGGTCTAAGGACCGAACCCAGGAGTCAGAGAGAAGAGGGAGAACCATCAAGAAGCCTGAGAAGGTGTAACAAGTAAGGTAGGAGGAAAACCAAGAGGATAATACTGAATGGTCTCTGAGACATACCTAAGGACTAGGGGAAATCAAAGTTGCGTACCCGAGTATGAGTTATAAGAATAGGATGGGCTGATGTTCTTCACTACAAAGATGTTTGAATTGACTGTGATGCTGAGAGCAAGACTGACAGTGTGAAGCTCTGAGCTATTTGCTATGGGATATGAATTAGTAACTATGCTTTTGGTTTCAAATTTTATTCTTGACCCAGTAGTCAATCAGCAGCAGGTTGTTTAATTTCTATGACTTTGTGTAGGTTTGAGTGTTTCTCTTGTGATTGATTTCTAGTTTTATTCTGCTGTGGTCTGAGAAGATACACGGTATGATTTCAATGTTTTTGAAATTGTTGAGACCCATTTTGTGGTTTAAGACATGGTCAATCCTGGAAAACGTCATATGTGCTGCTGAGAAGAATGTGTATTCTCTAGTTTTAGGTAAAATGTTCTGTAAATGTCTGTTAGGTCCATTTGATTTAGAATTTGGTTTAAGTCCATTATTTCTTTCTTTATTTTCTGCTTAAATGATTTATTGAGCTCTGACAGTGGGATACTGAGGTGTTCTCAGCAATTATAATGGTATTTATTTATTTCTTTGCTTAGCTCTAGTAAGATTTGTTTTATGCATCTGGGAGCTCCTATGTTGGGTACATATATGTTTAGGATTGTTATGTCTTCTTGTTGGATAGCTCCCTTTACCATTATGTAATGACTCTCTTTGTCTTTATTTACCTTTGTTGGCTTATAGTAAAATTTATCTGCTATGAGAATGGCTACACCTGCTCTCTTTTGGTTTCCATTTCTGTGGAATATTTTTTTTTCATCCTTTCGTGATGAGTCTGTGTGTGCCCTTGTGGTTTAGATGTGTTTCCTGGAGACAGCAGATATTTCGGTTGTGTTTTTTCATTTATTCAGCCAACCCATGTCTTTTGAGAGAAGCATTAATTCCATTCACATTGATTGATAGCATTTATATGTAGGATGTTGGTCTGTTCATCCTGTTGCATAGATTCTGATTGTTTTGTTTTACCTCTTGCTCTATTGTTTTATAGGAGTTGTGAGTTTGGGATTTTTTTTAGGTGAATTTCCACTGATGGAAATCTGTTGTGCTCATTTGTATATAGTGCTATTCTGAGTATTTCATGCAGAACAGGTCTGGTCATGACAAATTCCCTCAGTGCTTGCTTGTCTGAAAAGAGCTTAATTTCTCCATCTATTGTGAAACTTAGTTTTGTAGGATACAGAATTCTAGACTGGCAGTTGTTCAATTTAAGTCAATTGAAGATGGGGCCCCAATCACTTCTGGTTTGTAAGGTTTCTGCTAAGAAGTCCACAGATAGTCTGATGGGTTTTCTTTTGTAGGTTATATGAAGCTTTCATCTTGCTGTTTGAAGAATTTTCTCCTTCATTTTGACTTTGGCCAGGTTGATTACTATGTGTCTTGGAGATGACCTATTTGCTATGAATCTTCCCACTGTTTGATGTCCCTCTTGTATCTGTATGTCTGAATTTCTGGTGATGCCTGGGAAATTTTCATCAACAATATCCTCAAATTTGTTTTTCATGCTTTTAGCTCTTTCTTCTTCACCTTCAGAGAAACTTATAATTTGAACATTAGTATGCTTCACATAGTCCCATATCTCTCTCAGTGATTGCTAAGAGTTTTTTAATACTCTTCTCTGGTTCTGTAAATGACTGGGTTATATCAGAACCATGTCTTCAAGCTCTGGGATTCTTTCTTCTCCTTGGTTTAGCCTATTGTTAAAGCTTTCAACTGCATTTTGAAATTCCCTAAATGACATTTTCATTTCTTTAAGTTCTGTTATATGTTTTCTTATGTTGTCTAGCTCTCTAGTCACTTTTTCATTTTTTTCATTGATTTCTTTGATTTCCTGAAATATTTTTTTGGCTTCTTTTTGTTGGTTTTCAACTTTTTCTTCAATTCTAGTCATCTTATTTGCCATCTATATTCCGAATTCTATTTCTGTCATTAAGGCAATTTCCTTGTGTGTGGAGTCCACTACTATAGCTCCACTGTCTTCTCTTGGGGGTGTTAGACTATTTTGTTTTTTCATATTGCCAGGGGTTTTTTGCTGTTTTCTTGTCATCTGGCTTCTCTTCTCTCGACTCTGGGTTAATAGGTATACAGGTCACCTGTTCTCCTTTGCTGGATATTCTCTCAAATCAAGTCCAGGATTGGTGGCTGCTCAGGGCTGGGGTTCTTGAGTGAAGTGTTGGACTTCAGGGAGGTTCTGCCAGCCCAGTGGTAGTGGTGGAGACTCAGCTGTGGAATCTTGGGCTCCAGGCACAACTCAGGAGTCTTGGGGTGGAGTCATGGGCCTGGCGGGGCCCTCGAATATCTTTACAGGGGCAGAGGCTTTGACTTGGGCACAGCGAGAACTTCAGAGTTGGCTCTGGGGATTTTGGGGGCAGAGCCGCCCATATGGAGGGGCTGTTCCACCATCATGGGGACTGCTGATGCCCAGTTGCACAAGCAGGGGATTCTTTTAGTGGCCCAGTTTCCACACAGGTGGGCTGATGCTGCTGGTTGGCCAAGGTTCTCTCCTCACACCTAGGACCCACTGAGGCAGTCACCTAAGACTTCTCAAGTATTACCTGTAGCATCTGAGGCTCCCCCTCTGTTCAGCTTCCATGCTGGGGAGGAGACTTGCTCAAGCCCCAGGCACAGTGCTTGACATGGAGCAGTATCTCTTCCCTTTCCAGCCTAGGTTACTGCTGGATGGCTGGGTCCTGAGTGGACCTGGCTCTGTGCACCAGAGAGATCAGGATGTCGTCAGCTGCAGAAACCTGGTATTGGCAGGCACCAGATCTCTGCCACACCTGCTCTCTGGTGAAATGTCCCTGTATAGAATCTGAGCAGCTACCCTATCAGCCCAGAGGTCTGCAGTAAAAGAGGGAGACTCCTCACAGATTGCGATGTCCGTAGCTTTTGTTTCTCTCCTAATAGACAGTTTCCCCTTGGGTTGTCTCTATCCTGCTGTCTTCACCTCTTCCCAGCAATATGAATTGTACTGGGTCCCTCAACTTAATGTCTGAGAAGGTGGGTGGTAATTGTAAGAATCATCCATGCCCTGTTTGAATTGGTAGATGCTGTGGTGAGCTAGAGACTTGTTCTCCCTATCACTGGTTGATGCTTGCATGAAAGAGCCAACTGCAGAGATGTTCTTTTGTGCCATGGTAAGCTCTAGTCCCTCAGGTGGAGCTCTTGAATACCCCAGGCTGTGGGAGGGGCCCTGTAGCTTCCAGAAGATTGTTTGATCTCCACTATAGCAAAGGTGGATGGAGGAGCCAAGCAGAGCATGATTAGGTTGTGTGGGCCTGGAAGACTTTGCAAAGTCTTGGCAGGCCTCAGAGGTTGCTTTTCTGGACATGAGGAGAAGCAGTTGGGAGGAAATGTCAGGGCAGGCTTTCCAAACTGGAGAGCTGTTCATGGGAGAGGGGCCTAAAAGCTTGGTTGCTATGGCACTGGGCTGTGATTTTCTCTGCTGGAGGACCCATCTTAATCCAGTAGCAGAGCTTTCCTGCGGGATTGGTGGGAGGTGGGCACTCTCCCAGATCACTGCAACTCAGACTCACTCAGTATTCTCTCATCAGTTCTGTCTACATGGGCTCCCTCACCACCCTAGTCCAGCTCTTAAACTTTCCCCGTGTCCCCCAGGAACCCGCTCAGGTTTGGAGGGCATGGGATGTGCCCTGTGTGTTTGCCTTGCTGGTGTGCCATCTCTGTCAAATGCTGGTGGACAAGGAGTTCCTGGATTGGGCATCCCGGAACCACTGAAGGTCCTCAAGGGAAGCGGCATGGGCCCCACTCTCTGTGGAAACCTCAGCCTGGAGTACACATCTACTGGAGAAAGGATGCTGCTTGCCAAATTCTGTGCTCAAACTGTTTTCCTGGTTGTCATGGATAGGGGAGGAGCTTCAGGTCTTGGTCAGCTGAGCACCTGAATGTGTCACCCTTGGTTGCTATGGATCTTGGAGCTGGGCTTTTCCTTGCTGAAGGACCCAACCTAATCCAACAGGGTGGTTTTCCTGTGGGGGGGATGGGCACTCTCCCAGATCACTGTGTCTTGGAACCCCATGGTATTTTCCCATCAGTTCTGTCCATGCGGATTCCCTCATCATCTGAGTCCAGCTCTCAAACCTTCCCCTTGTGTCCCACTTGAGTTTCGGTGCACAGGATCCAGCCTGCTTGTATGACCTGCTGGCATGCTTCTCCGTGAAATGCTGGCAGGCAGGGAGCTCCCAGACTGGGCACCCTGGATCCACAGCTCGTCCTAAGAGGATGGGCCTGGACTCCACTCACTGTGGAAACCTCAGCCTGTAACATTCACCCACTTGGGAGAGGTGACCGCTCACCAAATTCTCTGCTCGAAACTGCTTTCCCAGTTGCAGTGGATGGGGGAGTGGTGGAGAAGGAAAAGCTTCTGAATGGAAGAAAGCCAGCTCTCCAGCTGGCCTCTCAAGGGTCACTCTTCTTGGAGAGGAACCCGACACGGGATTTCTAAGCTTTGGAATAATACAGATTCTCCCCACTATTCCAGGTTTGCTGCAGTGCTTGGGCTCATGGGGGTGGGAAAGCCTACAAGAATCTTGGCAGCCTGCTGGTCACCAAAGGTGCGTGGTAGGGAGAGAGGGATCCCCCCTTACCCTTTCATTGGGCCCCAAGCCTCCCTGGGTTTGATCCTCACGAATGCCTTTTTTCCTTTTTCTTCTTCTTTCTCTGCTTTGCAATTTTCCTCTGTGAGGTCCCTGGCAGGCTCTGATACTTCTCTCTATGGTCTACTGTTGAGCTGTGTCTTCTCTACCCTCTTCCTCATCTGAAACCCTACCTACCCTCTGGGACAGTCCAGCAAGTGATGTCCTAGTTGGCCATCTTGCCCCTCTTCTTGAGGTTGATGAATTTTGAGGAGTGGTCCCTTAGAAACATAATAAGGAAATTCTCCAATAGCCTAGGTAACTCTAAGACTTGACATTGTAATTGGATAACGAAAATAAATTAAATATTTCCAAAGAAGGTGGCTATTTCTTCTTCAATGAAAAAAAGGTAATTCTCAAGCCTGGGCTGTGCGTCAGAATTGGCAGATTCTCAAGCCCCAGTCCAAGACTTCCTGAGTCAAAATATTCAGAGATGGGGTTCAGAATCTATATTTTTTAGGAAGCCCTGCAAATGACTCTTGTTTGGCCAGATGTGAGGCTTTGGGAATTTATTTCTAAGGCTCATGCAAAGCCTACCTTCAATAATAAAGAGTGTCACAGCTCTGGGCTATGACATGAATACCAAGGAACAAGATGACCTGTGGCTTGGAAGTTCAAGCTTCATCAGTGTGAATGAAGAGAAAAAGTGTCAATGCTCCCTAGTAGCATACAACTTTCCTGACAGACAGAAAATACTTACAGATTTTGCTGGGAATTCGTGTTTCTCCCTGCCCTACCACATCCTTTGTGGATGACATGATTTGATTCATGCACCTTTCCAAGCAAGCTGCCCTTCAGAGGAAAGAATTAAGAGACATCCAAATGTGGCTCTTCAATTAGATAGAACCCAAAATTTCTCACAGCTGTTGTCCTCTGGCATGCTTACTATGTGTCAAGCCCTGTTCTAAGGTTTTATATGTATTAATTCATTTAATCCTCAAAACAACACTCAGAGGTGGATGCTATTATTATTCCTATTTTATAAATGAAGAAATTGAGGCACAAAGAGGCAACATAACTTTACTCCATTGAACCAGCAAGTCAATGGTAGTGCTGATTCTAGGACTGCCATTATGGGTTAGCGTCAGGCAGAAGAAGCCTGAGTTTAGAAATGCCTTTGGTGATATCAAACATGTAGACTATGTGCTCATGAAATGACACAGTGTCTTAATTAATTCTGTAGCTATCTTGAAATTATTTGGGTCATTAACACATCTTAGTCTGTTTGGGTTGTGATAACAAACTACCCAACACTGGATAATTTATAAACAACAGAAATGTATTTCTCACAGTTCTGGAGGCTGGCAAATCTAAGATCAAGGTGCCAGCAGATTCAGTGTCTGGTGAGGACCTGTTCCTCATACATGACAACTTCTTGCTGCATCCTCACATGGTAGACGGGCACAAGGGACTCACAAGCTCTCTCAGGCCTCTTTTATAAGGGCACTAATCCCATTTTTAAGAGCACTGCCCTCATGATCTAATCACTTCCCAAAGACCCCAACTCCTAATACCATCGGGGCAGGGGTGGTGGTCAGGGGGTGGACACAAACATTTAAATCATATAAACACATTAGATAGTGGCCCTATTAAAACACAGGTGGGAGGGGACAGGATGGCATCCCTAGCAATGCCCTTTCTATCCAGACACACTATGATTTGGCATTCAATGTAGCCAAATTTGGCATTGTGAAGAGCCTTCTAATGATGTCTTGCCATATTTCAGGTAGAGTCGTTTTATGTGTTTTAGGGGATGAGGTACAGGAAATTTGAACATTGGGATCATATTTATACCAAAAGAAATGGAAACTAGATTGCTAATGAGGGCAATGACTTCCCACCACATCCTAAGAGGAGGTTTGTGAAGGAGCAGGCATGTGAGGCAAACTTTGCTAATGCAAATTGATTCCTGGAGGGCTTCCAGGTCATAGAGGGCTGGGTGATTATCCCTGCTGTTGGAATAGTTTTAGATAATGAATGGTAACCATTAGACACTGAGGGAAACTTACTTGGCTTTTAGATACTTCTGCAGCATGTGCTTATGGCATATTTCAGTAACAGCCCAAAATAAAATAGAACTCATTTAATTTATGTTAGCTTGCTGAAGAATGCCATGTCTAAAGGCTGTGACTTTCTTTGTGCAGTGATTTTGATAGAGTAACACTATACTTTGTTTCATGCATTAAGGTGGGTGAAACTTTGGGTTTTTATTCTAGGAACTGATTGATTAATTGATCAATTAATTGGTTGATTCATTCTTTCACCTAAACCATTTATTGAGTAAGGGGAAAAGATACAGATGAGTGAAAATGGTTTGGCTAGTTTAACTTCTCCAGAAATGTCTAGCAGGTCATGATCAAGAAATGATCAATATGTGTTTGCTCTCAATATCTGTTTGAACCCATTCTACTAAGTGAAGTATTCCAAGAATGGAAAAACAAGCACCACATGTACTCACCATCAAATTAGTTTTAAACTGATCAACACCTAAGTGCACATACAGGAATAACATTCATAGGGTGTCAGGCAGATGGGAGGGGGGAGGAGGGGATGGGTATATACATACATAATGAGTACGATGTGCACCATCTGGGGGATGGTCAGGCTTGAAGCTCTGACTCACGGGGAGCGGAGCAAGGGCAATATACGTAACCTAAACATTTGTACCCCCATGATATGCTGAAATAAAAAAAATAAGAAAAGTAAAAAAAAAAAAAAAAAAGAAATGATCAATATCAACATCTGACATTGTTCTGTACAAGTGGCCCAAAAGTCTTTTTAATATACCCTTAGAGTAATAATGATCATTTATCCCCACAAAATAATACTAGCTTTGCTTTTACTAACCAGATGTCATACTTTCTTGTTTTTCTTAAGCATAACCTTTCTCTTTGTTTTCATGCTTTAATCCACTCAAAAACATTTATGGCCTTTTGCATTTAGTTGTCTGTCCTAGAATAGCTCCTGCAAAGACAGCCCTGTGCATGTCTTGAGTATAGTAAGGCAACCAAGTCACCATTAGTGCCTATTGCATAACAGCTACCATTTAATAATTACACTAAAGGCACACAAAAAGCTCCTCGAATATTATCTAATCTTATTCCCACCACGGCTCTGAGTTAGGCATTCTTATTTCTATGTAAAAGATGAAGAACCCAGGGTTTAGGGATACATGACTTGCTTAAATTCTCCCTGCTGGTAAGTGGAGGAATTGAAGCTTGATATCTAGGCCTCTGTGGCCCCAAAGCCTACAACCTTCACACTGTACTGACATTTTACCATGCAGAGTTAAGTACTTTGAAATTCATTTCATTTTGTTGTCTTTTAGAGTAATAGCTATTTTATTTCTACTCACTGACTTCCCAGTGTAGTGCCTCATTGATAAGTCTTCCCTTTGGAATTCTTTCTTTGTAGATGTGGAATTTCTGGGCAGTGGCCTCCTAGCGCCACTTTTTGTATTCGGGAAGAGACACATAGTCTTTCCCCCTTTTACCTCCGCCTCCCTCAGCACTTTCACTGACAGTCTTTCCTGTTAAACTCTCACTCTCCTTACATACTTATCATCCCTACCTCTTGGTTCTGTATGATTGTAAAGAAAGGTGCTATGAAAAAATAAGAAAATTTGGGGGGGGGGAAACCAGTGTTTTTGAATAGGAATAGGTAAAGAGTTGGTGGGAAAATATATCCACGTTTATCGTCTAGCTACCTGTAGGAAATACAGGTGTGCATACTGTCTTTCTACTAGATTGCATGTTACCAAAGTTCCTGGACATGTCTTAGAATTACGCATGGCTTTGTTATATTAGCCAGATTTAAATGCTGCGTAGGAATTCAAGAGTCAGTTGGAGACTTAAACAAATCATTGGATTCAAGAAATAGTTTCCATCCACTCGGTCTTTGCACTTGATGTCGAAGATATGTACTTCAGAATGTTGTCTAACAGGTCCAAATAATATTCTAAAAATAGGAAACCTGGTGGTACATGCCATCTAAGTGCACAGGCTGAAGGAGATGTAAGTAAAACCACTCAACAGCTGCTACAAGTGTGCTGCTATAAAAGAACACTGTTAAAATATGTCATTAGAATGCAGGGCTCATCCCAAGTAACATATATCATCACATCTCTTGTTGTCAGGTTTCCTTCTCTTCTTTCCTGATGCTTGATGAGTATAAATAACTTCATTCCTATTTTTTATGTAAACAAACTTTGAAACAAAGTTTGGTTCTGAGACCAGAGAAGAGCCTGCTAGACTCCAATTCTCCTATTTGTTGTGAAATAATGACATTTCCAGGCTATGACACTTCAAAAGTATTTTAGGAATCCTTATTGCTTAATTGGAACATATTAAATAGACAAGGAAGCTCTAGGAGAGGTATTTCTCTACACATTCTTTTAGCTGATACACACTGAATTGGCACACTCCATCTCATACGCTTACAACGTGGAAATTAGCTTCTCTCTCTTCTAAATCTCTCATCCATTCCTTCCTGACGGATCCCACTCTTGCTGCCCTGGTCTCTCATTGTCTTATCGCAATTGCAGCAGTCACTTAACTCTATGTTTGCCTTTAGTCGTGCCTGTCTTCAACCCATCTTCTATAAGACTTTGGGAGTGATCTTACTGTAAAAAATTATAATCTATCATTCTTCTGTTTAGAAAAAGGCAGTGACAGCCGAACGTCTATTATATAAAATGTAAATCTTTAACAAAACATACAAAGTACTTTATAATCACCCCAGGTTTAATCTTCACGTCTTATCTCCTGAATACCCCACAACCTTCTCATCATACCATACATCCTATATTTTAGCCAAACCTGATCCATCACTGGACATTTCCTTTTCCTCACTGCTCTTGGTTTGGGTATTTGCTATTCCTTGTGTAATGGAATTTTCTCCGTTGTCAGCTTGGTGAGTTGCTCATCATTTACATTTTGATTCTGGTGTCAACTGCTCTCTGACACCTTCAATGTTAGCCCCCCCAAATTAGGTGGTACCTTACAGAGCATCCACTTTTGCATTTTTATCCTCTCTCCTTGGTTGAGAGAGTTTGTTCATTCATGTGACTATATACTCCTTGAGGATGGAGTTTGGATCCTTTCACTTTTTAATCCACAAAACCTAGCACAGTGCCTGTGTCATAAAAGGCATTCAATAAGTATTTTTTTGAATGAAAATAATTTTGAACTTACCTGAAAAGTAAAATAAACTTAAATTAGCATGTTTATGATTTTATAATGCTGTACATGAGTACAGAGTTTGAAGTAATTCATGCCTTCCCAAACACAAACATGAAAACACCTGTTGTGTTTGCTGGCCTATATACTTCAATTCAGAAGACACATAATGGCTGTCTGTTCCACATTTAGGGATACTAAGATTGATCAGAGGATTCTAATAGTGACAAGAACATGGAGTCCAAGTGAATAAAATTAGCTGAGGGGCTTTTTAAAGAACAGGGATAGCTAATGTTTAATGTTATACTGTTTGTGGTAAAACTACTGCCACCTCTCCCAAAAGTTCAGTAAAGCCTACTAAATAACATGCTGAAAACCTGATACAAGGGAATAAATGCTTAATGTATTTTGGGGGAAGGAGAAATCAAGGAGAGTGAGTGAGTCCATGTCTGTGTCAGTATGGTATAAACAGAGGCTGCACAAGCGGAAGAGGGCAATGATAAACTGAGCAACCCTGCAGGGATAGCAGTTGAAAGCCACAGATGGCTCTGAGGACTGGAACCTTCTCAAAATTCACAGAAATTCTGGAGGATTATGTTGGAAATTCCTCAGGAACTCGAAAGGTGAGTTGAGCCAATCATATCTAGATCTTAAGCCACAAGGTAACATAATAAATATAAAGAAATTGTACTAAATGTGCCTCAAAAGCTCACAATAGAATGTATTGATTGTCCTTTTTACCCTTTTCTACCACAGGTTGAAGCTTCTTCCTCTGCTCCTGCTCCAGTAATGTTATCCTTAGCTGTTCCTTTGCTTCTTATCTCTGCAACCAGTGATCTGTCTCTGCTTTGAACTTAATGTTACCTTTCCTGTCAGGCCTCTTGATCATGCTAGTTTCCATTTGGAAAAGTTCTGTATGGGTCCTGTCTTACCATGAATGAAGCCTGGAAGCTTAAGCTCAGGCTTTTATGCTCTTTGCAGGATGTCCCTCCCACGATGGACCAGTTGACTGCCTTGATTCTTACCCACCAGGCTGGCTGATCTGACTGTCCCAGGAATGAATGGTGAGTTCAAAGCCCTCTGCTGATGTTCATATTTTTCCCACTTTTAAGTACTATGAAAGCAAATGCTTCATGTCTGAAATTTCTTTCCATTCTTCCTATATTCCCAAGTAATACATTAAAATTGTTAAGATAATGAAAGTTAATATTTGTTGTAATAAGCTTGAAAAGTTCATTTATGTAGAACATATCACTATAGCTATCTATTGTTACATAACAAATTTGTAAATAAAGATATGTTTGCTTGTTTGTTTTGAAAGATGGGAGACATAAATGTATGTTTGCTGATGAGAAAGACACAATGGAGAATAAAAATTTAGTGACATAGGCAATAGAACGGAAAGTTCTGGAATGATGCCCTTCAAAGATTGGATCTACTGCATAAGAGAAGGCATAGTTTTAATTGGAATATGGCTAGTTAATCTATAGCAGAAGGAGGGAATGCAGAGCATATGGTATAGGTGTTTTTAATTGGGAAGGTCTGATGGTGGAAATCTGGTGGTAGGTGGGAAGTGAATGTGTGAAAGTTCTCTTACGATTTCTTTAATTTTCCTAGTGAAATAAACAAAGTCATCAGTTGAGAGTGAGGATGTGGGTGGATGTGTTGAAATGAAGGAATGAGATAGTTGTCTGTGAGTAGGAGAACAAAAGCACTAAAGAACTATAGTTTGATTGCCGGGCACCATTAAAGACCCATTTAAGTTTTTTTTTTTTTTTTTTTTTGTAATAACACTCATTGGGTATTGGGCAGGTGAGAGAGGGTAAGAGGGGATAGGTATATTCACACCTAATGAGTGCTGTGCACACTGTTTAGGGGATGGACACACTTGAAGCTCTGACTCGGGTGGAGCAAAGGCAATATATGTAACCTAAACATTTGTACCCCTGTAATATGCTGAGTATGTAACATTTGCCTAGACCAATGTCCAGAACAGTTTTTTCCCTATGTTTCTTTTTAGTATTTTTATAGTTTTGGGTCTTACATGTAAGTCTTTAATTCATCTTGAATTGACTTTTGTGCATGGGGAGAGATAGGGATCTAGTTTCATTCTTCTGCATATGGCAATCCAATTTTCCCCATATGCAGGGGAAATTATTGAATTGGGTGTCTTTTCCCCAATGTATGTTCTTGTTGAGTTTATAAAAGATCAGTTGGCTATAAATATGTGGCTTTATTTTTGGGTTCTCTATTCCATTCCATTCAACTATGTGTCTTTTTTTTTTATACCAATATCATGCTGTTTTGGATACTATAGTCTTGTGATATAATTTGAAGTCAGATAATGTGATGCCTTATGCCTTCGGCTGTTTTTGTTTTTGTTTTTGCTTAGCATTGCTTTGGCTATTTGGGCTCTTTTTTGGTTCCATATGTATTTTATGATTGTTTTTTTTTTTAATTCTATGAAAAATAATGGTGGTATTTTGATAGGGATTGTATTGAATCTGTAGATTCCTGTGCACAGTATAGTCATTTTCATATTAATTTTTCCAATCCATGAGCATGGAATGTTTTTCCATTTGTTTATCATCTACAATTGTTTTTATCAGTGTTTTATACTTTTGCTTGTAGAGATCTTTCACTTCCTCGGTTAAATGTATTCCTAGGTATTTTTTGGTAGCTACTAGAAATGGGATTGCTTTCTTAATTTTATTCTCAGCTAGATTGTTATTGGTGTATAGAAATGCTACTGATTTTTGTATGTTGATTTTGTATCCTGAAACTTTACTAAATTCGTTTATGAAATCTTAGCATTTTTTGGTGAAGTCTTAAGGTTTTCTAGATATAAGATCATATCATCAGCAAACAGGGATAATTTGACTTCTATTCCAATCTGGATGTGTTTTATTTCTTTCTACGTTGAATAGGAGTGGTGAAAGTGGGCATTCTTATCTGGTTCCGGCTCTTAGAGGAAATGCTTCCAACTTTTCCCCATTCAGTATCATGTTGGCTATGAGTTTGTCATATATGGCCTTTATTATTTTGAGGTCTGTTCCTTCTATGCCTAGTTTGTTGAGGGTTTTTGTCATAAAGGGATGCTAAAATTTTGTAAAATGCTCTTTCTGCATTTGTTGTGATGACCATATGATTTATTTTTCCTTATTTCTGTTTATGTGATGCATCAGGTTTATTGACGTACATATGTTGTTTGCATACCTGGTATAAAATCCACTTCATCATGGTGTATTATCTTTTTCATGTGTTGTTGGATTTGGTTTGCTAGTATTTTGTTCAGGACTTTTGCATCTATGTTCATCAGGGATATTGGCCTGTAGTTTTCTTTTTTTTATTGTGTTCTTGTCTTGTTTTGATATCAGAGTGATGCTGGTCTTACAGAATGAGTTAAGGAGAATTCTCTCCTCCTTGAATTTTTGGAACAATTTCAAGAGGATTATGTTAGTTCTTTTTTGTACATTTGGTTGTGAATTCATCTGGTCTGCATCTTTTCTCTGTTGGGAGATTTTTATTACAGATTCAATTCTACTGCTCGTTATTGATCTGTTTAGGTTTTCTATTTCTTCCTGGTTCAATCTTGGGAAGTTGTATGTTTCCAGGAATTTATCCATTTTCCCTAGGATTTCTAGTTTTTGAATGTATAGTTGTTCATAATAGTCTTTGATGATCTTTTATACTTCTGTAGTATTGGTGGTGATGTCTCTGATTTTGTTTATTTGTGTCTTCTCTCTTCTTGGCTGGTCTAGCTAGTGGTTTAGTAATTTCATCTTTTCAAAGAACCAACTTTTCATCTTACTGATCCTTTGGATTTTTTTTCTTTTTTTGGTCTCTACTTCATTTGGTTCTTCTCTGATCTTTGTTATTTCTTTTCTTATGCAAATTTTGGGTTTGATTTGTTCTTGCTTTTCTAGTTCCTTGAGGTGCATCATTAGGTTGATACATTGTAATCTTACTACTTTTTTGATGTAGGCATTTAATGGTATAAACTTCCCTCTTAGTGCTGCTTTTGCTGTATCCCATAGGTTTTAGTATGTTGTGTTTTCATTTCATTTTTTCAAAAAATTTTTAAATTTTTGTCTTAATTTCTTTGTTGACCCAGTGATCATTCAGGAGAATGTTGTTTAATTTCCATGTATTCTTGTGGTTTGTGAAGTTCCTCTTGGTAGTGATACCTAGTTTTATTCCACTGTGGTCAGAGAAGATACATGGTATGATTTTGATATTTTAAAATTTGTTGAGATTTGTTTTGTGGCCTAACATATGGTCTTTCTTGGAGAACATTCCATGTGCTCATGAAGAGAATATATATTCTGCAGTTGTTGGGTAGAATGTTCTATAAATGTCTGTTAGGTTCATTTGGTCTAAAATTCAATTTAAGTCCAATGCTTCTTTGTTAATTTTCTGTCTAGATGATAGTACTGTGAGTAGAGTGTTGAAGTACTTCACTATTATTGTATTGCTGTCTATCCTTCTCTTTTGATCTAGTAATATTTGTTTTATGAATCTGGGTGCTCCAGTATTGGGTGCATATATATTTAAAATTGTTACATTTTCTTGCTGAATTGATCCCTTTATCATTACATAGTGACCTTTGCCTTTCTTTCTTTCTTTCTTTTTTTTTACTATTTTTTACTGAAAGTCTGTTTTATCTGATATAAGCATAGCTTCATGCTCGCTTTTGAATGTAGTTTCAGTCTGTATGTTTTTACAGGTAAGGTGAGTTTCTTGTAAGCTGCATATAATTGGATCACTTTTTAAAATCCATTCAGTCAATGTATATTTTTTTAGTGGAGAATTTAAGCCATTTATGTTCAAGGTTAATATTGATATGTGAACTTTTGTTTCTGTCATATTGTTAATTTTTTCTAGTTGTTTTATAAATTCCTTTTATATTTTTCTTTTTATCTGATTGTCTTTCAGGTTTGGTACAATTCTGTACTGGTGCCACTTGATTCTTTTCTCTTTCTCCTTTGTGTGATTACTTTACCAATGAGTTTTATACTTTTGTGTTTTTCATAATAGTGAATATCATCCTTTTGATTCCAAGTTTAGAATTCTTTTGAGCACTTTTTGTAGAGCCAGTCTAGTGATAACTAATTTCCTTAACCTTTGCTTGTCTGGGAAAGACTTTATTTCTCCTTCATTTAAACAACTTAGTTCTGCTGGATGTAGAATTCTTAGCTGACTGTTGTTTTTTCTTTCAGCACCTTAAGTATGCCATCCTTCTTTCTTCGGGCCTGCAACGTTTCTGCTGAAAAGTCTGCTGTTAGGCTGATGGGGTTTCCTTTTCAGGTTACTAAACTCTTTTCTCTTGCTGATTTTAGAATTTGTTTGTTCACTTTGACTTTAGATAGTCTGATTATGATACACAACCTTTTTTGCATTGTATTTGCCTGTGTATCACTGAGCCTGTTATATCTGGATCTCTAAATCTCTTGCTAGAGTTGGGAAGTTTTCATCTATTATTTTTGTTAAATAGGTTTTCTAAACCTTTTAATCTCTCATCTTCCTCAGAAATACCAATTATTCATAAATTCATAACTTCAGTCATTTTATGCAGTACCATACATGTTAAAGGCTTTGTTCATTCTAATTTTTTTCCTTTATTTTTATCTTACTGGATTATTTCAAAAGACCTGTCTTCAAGTTCTGACTTTCTTCTGCTCAGTTTAATCTATTGTTGAACCTTTTAAATGTATTATTCATTTCTTGGTTTTCCCTTGTCCAGCAGGAGGATACAGATTCTAATTCATCTTAGATGTGTTTAAAAAATATAAATTGAAATGCATGAGATAAAAATATAAGAGTAATCACTAAACAATAAAAATAGGCTCTATAACTTCCAAATAGAACAAATAAAATAGAACATCAATAACTCAAAAAGACTGATGAAAGAAAGGAGAGCAAAAGAGATAACAAGAAAACATAGTAAATAGAAGACATAAATAGGCAGTAGAACTAAGAACAAATATGGCATTAGTTGTGATTTTAGTTATAATATTTATTAATGGGTAATAATATTTTATGTTATTTAATTATATTTGTTAATGAGGTATTTATAAATGGGTTGAATTCATCTCTTAAAGGATGGAGATTTTCAGATTGGGTAAAAAACAATATTTAGGTCTGAGTTAGTGACAATACTAAAACAAAAGGGCAAAGGAAGGTGAAAATAAAAAAATAATATGTATGCAAAGCAAGGTTAACAAAACAAATTATATATGGCAATATTATATAAAAAAGTAGAATTTTAGGCCCAAAATTTGATGAGCAAAAGGGTTATTTGTGTTAAAATACGAACAACTCACTGAGAAGATATGATAGCTGTGAAACTCTATGTACTATCATTATAGCTTTGGACATCATAAAGACAAAGATTAGAAATACAAGGAGAAAGTAGCATCTGAAGTCAGTTGGAAATTTAATATATCTTTTTCAGAATTTGAAAGATCAATTGGACAAAAAAAGGTAAATAAGTAATATTTCAATAATTATGAGCAAGCTTGATGTAACGTATCTTTATCTCTATTTCTTTACCTCTATATTTGTAACCTACACGTGGAAAAAAATTCTTTTTGAATCTTCACGACAAATATATCAACAATTAATAGAGCTCCCTTCCCCCCACATAATCTCTACATGTTCTAAAAAACAGAAATGGTTCAAGCTATGTATTAATACATAGTGATCACAATGCAATAAAATTAGAGATCAACAAAAAAGAATAGAGAAATAAATCTCTAATAATTGAAAATAATATTTGCTTTTGAAGAGAGGAATGGAATGTAGTGGAGAAGGGGGAGGCAAAATAGGATTTTCATTTCTTTAACTGTATACGTCTCTACTGAGTCTTTTGCAATGTTACCTCTGTAATTGAAATATAAAAATCTATGAAAGAAAAAGCAATTAGCAGCTTATTCCTTCAGTGAATCAACATAATCTCAAATGTTCTCTTTTTCTTCTATTCTTATAACATACCTGTGAATATCATAGAAACAGGCATTATTCCAATAAGAAACTGAGGTATAGCTACAAAGCTGGTCAAAAGATTAAGTATCTGAATCAAATTTTCCTCTTTGGGGGCTTATAGGGTGAGTTTTCCTTCCCTCTAGATATCGTTGTACAAAAATACATAAACAAGAATATAAACATTTGTTTATGCAAATAAGTCAGAACCATGCTATAAAAACAGAATGACATATCCAAAAGCTTTCTTACTTAAACTGTAATCTACTGTAATACTGTGAGCTGAAATCATTTTTTTGAGAATTCTTTTCACTGAGGATAAATTCTAGCTGCTGATTGAGGCAGTAGAGTTCACCATATGCCTCATTCTCTGAGAGATAAATACAAGGGAAATCATCATTGCAATTCTTATTATGAAGTACAAGGCCTTTTATTCCTTGGAAGGAACAGGACATTTCTGTGTTCGAGAAAGTTTATGACCCCCAATTTTGACAAAAAGAATTCTTTTAAAAGTAAATGTCTTAAGTATTAAAGAACATATACAATGTTTTCCTTTAAATAACAGAATACACAAAATAATGAAAACTATCTTTTCTTATTCAAAATGAAACCATATAACCTATTAAGAAATGAGTTTAGAGTTTAAATTCCTCAACCTATTGTAAAACCCTGACAGCTACTTTTCAACATTTTTCTCTAGTGCCCCTCTTCAGTTGCACTGAGACCTCCTGCAGTATTCAGAATCCTGACTCCTTTCTCTTTCCTTGATTTCTCATCAGAAACCTTACTTTCTATTGTACTATTCAGAGAAATTCATCTCTTATCAATCTACCACCCCCAAGTTTTCAAACCCAAACCCAATAGGTAGCTTAGTAAAACAAAGGGTCCTCCATGTGATAGGAACCATGCTCAATGGAAAGAGTTAGAATTATAAATATTTAGGTTTTAATGTTGACAGCTTGTTTTCCTAGTGGCCCAAAAAGGTAATGCAGTTTTCTCAAGGACAAGTTAGTATAATAAGATCCTATATTTTACATTTCCAAATTACCCGTTATGCGTTCCTCACACATTACTTTGTTCCCCAAGGCAATCAAGAAACTCCAGAGAGAGCAACATCAATTCTAGAAGGAAAATATTTTGCTTGTGTGAGTTCGGCTATTAGAACTTAAAATTAAACAAATTAGCTTACTAAATTAAGTAAAAGTCATTCATATAACCAAATCATTTTATATGTGTGGCACAAAGTAAAACAAAAGGGAAGGTTTCACAGTATGTGACACTTAAAGTTGACTCGATTATCTTTGTT
This sequence comes from Lepilemur ruficaudatus, assembly GCA_963574885.1. NCBI lineage: Eukaryota > Metazoa > Chordata > Mammalia > Primates > Lepilemuridae > Lepilemur > Lepilemur ruficaudatus. The sequence continues at coordinate 31,022 of CAUYRT010094387.1, read as the reverse complement.
TTTTTGTTTTGACACTTGGGCTGTATATAAATTAGTCATATGACAACCAAGCTTAAAATGTGACTCTGAGCCTATGCTAACAGCTGCCTTAAACAATTTTGCTTTTTCAGTGGTAAATGGATTCTAAAAGTCTGGGATATTTTTAAGTGCATTCGTGAATTTATTTATTTATTACCTGGAAATTGCTTGCTGAGAATCATGTCAGGACACATTGGTGCCATTCTGCAGAAGTTCTATTTGTACTGGTAAATTCCTTTTCAACTTCAGAAAAGATTCCTCTGTTGAGGTACCCATGCTTGGTGGCAAAGGGGTGTTTTAGAAGCTCAGGAGAAGGAACTAAATTTTGAAGAAAGAGGGTTTAATATCACCAAACTCATTGACAGCCCAATAAAATCCAGCAAGAAACTCTAGGCAGAGCTATGGATGAGTACTGGCAAAGTGTGAAGTTCCAAGCAAGAATCATCGACACTGAGCAGTATTTTTTTTTAACACCCAATTGTACATAACACCAATCTAAGCATTCTGTGCTTTGGAAATTTGCCTTCAAATCCTCAGATAATTTCTAATTCCTGTCTTTGAACTGCATTCTTTTCACCATTTGTTACTGATCTATAGCATTATGATTTCATCCCTTTTCCGTTTTCTTTATAACTGCTCCCTCTATATTTTTTCTAGCTGTCCACTATGTTCCACTCTTCTCTCCCTTGGCTTTGTCTCTGCCTCTATATTTAATTCAAAGGGTGAAGGTGTTGGGGTTTGGGGTGAGGATTACTGCATCTGACATCCCTTATCTGCCCTTCTGGGACTTGTTTAAGAATCACCTTCCCTTACATTCTCAGTTTAAAATGTGATTTCTTAGCACTGTTAGTGCAAATTCACAGCTCTGCTGAAATCTAAAGGTTCATTTAAGGGGCCAGCCTGGTCCTATGATCATGAATGACCAACCTGAAGGTAATGTTCGGGGTCAGAATTCCAACAGGCGCCAGAGGCTTAGGTGCCATTTAAGAGAGAACATCTTCATGTTTCCCAGCTGTCCCAGCCCTTGGCAATTCCAGACTCATGGGGTTTCTTTCAAGAAGCACCTGTTTGCATTGTAGCCTGAATGTGTAGCAAATTATTTCTACACAGTTGGAAATAACATCAAATTGGCTCTTTTACCAGGCACGCTGGACGGGCGCATTTGGGTTTCGTAGATGTTTGTGTATTCTTGTAGTGTGAAAATGCCTTTATTTAAAACAAATACATTTTCCAGCTCATTATCCCACAGTGTGAAGCCCAATTCTGTTAAAAATAATTACAATGGCTGAATTATTTTGCTGAGAAAAACAGGTATTCACATGCCACTTTGAATCCAAACTTTTGTTTCCAACAGGCTTTTGATGCATCATCCCAGGATATTGTAGCTTGAAAGTTTAAGGAATATTTCTTTGAGGTTATTGTCAGTATTTTTACTGAGCTGATGAAATATCCTTGTACATACTTGCAATAAGTATATTTCACATCCCAACTGGATTGCATGGAAAGGAAGGGAGCTTTTTTATTCTATTTTTCTTTTTTTATTTCTTAAAAATGTTGAAACTCATTAGGTGTTGTAGTCCTGTTGGAAGGAAAATAAAAGATCGATCTTATGACTTGCAATGTCTATAAAAAGTCTAATTTGCTTTGGGAAAATAAGAGTAAAAATCTGAAGACGGTAGAACTTTTGAGATGCAAAAATTCCAATTCTCACACAGAGTCTGAGATCTTCAGCTCCATGAACTTCTGCCTCCTTCAAAGGGACCAGCTTCTAAACTCTTTGTCCATATTTATCTTTGTCAGGACACAAGACACATTTGCATGGCTTATTTTTCCCCTCGTCTTTAATTTGCAGTGAATTAGTCCTGGGCAGATGAGAAAGATGGTAAAGAAGAGAGAATTGAATGCTCTGTTCACCAGAAATTGTTTTTTTCTGTGTCAAAACGTTCATGTTATTCAAGCAATTAGAGTTGATCATTAATTCTCACAAACTTTCTAAGGTTAAAGCAGTCATGTTATCCAAGGAGATTGGAAAATTCCTCCAGGCTAATACAATTTATGCAGTAACTATTTTGGCATGCAACAAATTTGGACCATGACTACATCAGCTTTTTTAAAGAGGATGCTGGACAGAGAGACATTCTATTCCCTATAGGTGTATTTTTCTGGCCCTTAAAAGTGTTCCTTGAATAGTGTTGTGAGATGTTGGGAAATGGAATATTCTATATCGTCCTCTTGGTGATTCACGCTGCACTTTAACGTGCTAAAAATTGTAAGAAGTTCAGCAGTAAAGTAACTTGTTTAAATTTATTTAACTCATGTTTTCCAAACTCACATGATTATGGGGTACTTTTTATATGCAACATCCATTAACATTCTGGAATTCCATGGAAAGAATGCAATTTTTTGCATAAAGAGCTTTGCAAAGAAGATTTCCAAAATAATCTTCTGATGTACAGGTTATGGTTGGTAAGAAATGTAAGATTCACTGATACTGCCAAAAGCATTCCGAAATCTTGGAATATGTGTAAAGGCCCAAAATATAAGGAGAATGTAGCAGTGGGTACAAAAATATGTAATTCAGTCTCAAATTTGATTTAGGCTTTTCTGGCAGGGCTCTCAATCTAATTTCTTTTAAAATGATCACAATTTATTCTCGAGACTATAAACTAATGTTTATAGAAACTATTGTACATGAGCAACATAGCTGGAGAGTAAGGTACTAGTTAAATATTTATGGAAGCTCAAGTTTAGGGAGAAATAAACTCAGATTTATATTTAAAAACATATATATGTATGTGTGTGCATATGTTCTTTTTTTTTAAAAGTCTGTGTAAAAGAAATATTTGAGTTTTCTCTCCACCCCGCACTTCCTCAGTCCTTTTGCATTTTTATTAAGCAATTCTGGATCACCTGCTATGTACATGGTAGTATGTTAGAAGTGGTTGAGGGTAAGAAGAAATAGAAGTCAAGATCTCTGTCCTTGAGTAGCCATTCAGAGAAGATGCTGGGTTGGATTCTTACACTGATAGATGCATAGATTGATTAAGTAGAACAAAGAGGAGAGGTGCATTCTGGGAGGGAGGTTCAGCTGAACAAACAACTGAAGCCAAGGTAGGCCTGATCTCATCTCAGGGTTAACCAGCATCAGGAAACAGAAATAGCTCAGGTTGCCTTGAGTCAAGTGGTTACCAGGTCTCAGCTGGATGGCTGATTGCTTAGAGGAGGATGGCTTCTATCTGCAGCCTGAGCCCTTTCTTAGATGAAAATGTATTCTTCTTAGATTAGAAAAGTTTAAGCACTGGAGTTTTGTTGAGGTCTGTGAGGAAATAATTATCTATGAAACTGGATTGACATAGGGGAAAACTCTAGAAGAAATCTGAAGCCCATCCCTCTGATGGATGCAATGACAACTGACAAGAGCCACTTTTCCAGTCGGGTCATGGTTGTGCCAATGAAAAGCCTTTTTCAAATGGAATTTGTGGGGTCTAAGAAGGACTCATACTTCTGTGTAGTAAAGGAAGAAAATATCCCGGACCGTGGCTAGAAACCTAGATATCAGTGTCCTACTGGGAAGTCAATGAAATTTTCCCAGGCCTGAAAAGAAAAGGAAGGAAAGATACATTTTCCACTTTTCTAAATAAATAAACAAACAAGTCTTTTAATTTACTTTTGGGAAATTTAGCTAGATTGGGAAAAGGTAGAAGGGAAATAACTGGAGGAAAAGGTGAGGAAGGGTCAGGCTAGGTCAGAATAGTTCCTGTTTGTTCTTGGTACCAGGGTATCAATTCTGGAAGCCTTGATCACTTCTCACCTTCCTCTCCCAGGGTGTAAAAGGGACACAATCAGGTATTTCACAACGCCCATTAGACGCAAAAGATCAGAAAAAGTGCACACCGAGGAATATCACTTATGGTGAAAGATTAACAAAACACTGCACTTAAGATTCTCTGCTATGTACAACTTTGTTTTTTATGTACTTGTTACTGAGGGACTTTACCTGTGGGCTACAATTAGTTAACCAATTAACTTGGAATTACTCTCCAAGAATTAACTAGGGCTATGCAGTCCAAAGATAGAAAAGCCCCAAGAAGAATAAATGAATAATTAAATTTCTGTTGGGATTAGAAAGGCTTTGGAAATTTTTCTGGTGTCTTCTGGGATTTTGATGTGTCTTTTCAAACACAATCCAGTCTTGACTTTGCTGCCATGCCTACATTAATCTCTGATATAGCAATGTAAGTGCTGTTTAAATGAAGCAAGATGATTTCGTGTAATGTTAAAACCATCATATCTCTTCTTATAAGTACAGAACCAGTACATTAAAATCTATCCAATACAGGATGTTTGACAGTGTAATTATTCTAAGGGAATTTTAAATTGGTATGTAGGTACATTTAAAACACAAACCTGAAAAATTGCCCTTCAAAAATACATTGCCCAGAAGCATTGAAATTCTATGTTGTCACTTTACCAAGATATCTAAAGCTCATACAACACAGTACAAGAACAAATAGGAGTATTAACTGCTTAGTTGTTTTAACTAGAGTCATTTAACTGCCTTACTCTCTATATTATAACAGCTAAGACTAATTTTTAAGATATAAAATGTGTAAGTAAGCATATGTATTTGTAGTCAGTCTCAGTGGCAGGGATTATTTAAAAATTACCCTAAATGCCAGCAATTATTTCAGTCTCCAAGAGTCAGATTTGCAGGCCAAGGGCCACCAAAACTGAGGGGTATTCCTTGGGGCCAGGAGACAACTGAGCAGCCTCTAAAGTAGAGTCTGATTGAAGAGTCCTCTGGAAACTGGCCAGATTGATTGAAGAAGTCTGTGCCTTCATTCTCGCCCTTGATGTGCCAATTACAGGCAGTATGGCATGGGAGTAAACATAGAGTACTATAATAGCTCCTCGCGCACCCAGCTCAGGCTTGAGGGGTCAGCAAAGAGTCCTTAGAGAATGGTTGTCATTCCGTGAAGCAGAAATAGGTAACAAGGAGGTTATTCTCCAAATGCAAAACAGTGAAATTCCAGTTACTGGAGGAGTTTGTATTAATAGATGATAAGATACTTTGTAGCATGATAATGTTAAAACCTTGCACGTGTGTAGTGCATCTAGTTTAATAGTGCATCATCTCATACAAGTTGGATGTTTTCTATTTGAGTATTTCCCAATCCTCTCTTTTCCAGACACATGGTAGGATTATACTTCCCTGATCTCTTGAACTAAGTGTGATCATGAGACTTGCCTTGACCACAGAAATGTGAACAGAAGTGATTTGTGTCATTTCTGGGTGGATGTTTTAAAAGTCAGTTTGCAAGTCACCATCTTTTTTTTCCCATATTATGATGACCCCGGAAGCCCGTGCCTAAATGAAATGCTCCTCATCTGTGTCTTGAGTGACTGTGGGAAGCAGAGTCAGTCTGTCAACCTGTAATGGACCGATAGTGTGAGTGAGAAATATATTTTTGCTGTCTTAAGCCGCTGAGTTTTTTTTTTTTTTTTTGCAGTATAACCTTATCTACCCTGGCTAATACAAACACCCATTAATAATTGCTCCTGTGGATTCTCATGGTGTCCAGTAAAGGAAACAAATGCTGAATAAAATGTAGAAGCTTCTAACACTTTTTGTGCCTGATATCTATTAAGGGGGTCCAAAGGCCTTTTTTTGGTTTCTTTCCTGATTTTTGACTGTCAAAAGCTGAGTTTTGCCTCAGTGATCTGTTACTGTAAAAGGGATATACTTTGACTCCAGAAACAATCTAAACGAGCCAGAGGCTCAAGAGGCATTTGAGTAATAATAATTCAAGTCCATGTGTTATTTATTGACTGAGATAATGATAATTCCAAACATATGGACAGACTTAAGGTCACCTTTTAAGTTATAGTTTAAAACAATCCAATAGACAATTTGTATCAATATCTTTACTCTCCAGGCAAGTAGAAAGCACAATTTGCTTTTCCTGCCTTGTTTCATGAGGGCAGTGCCTTTCTAGTCACCAGGCCCAGCCCTCCCCACCACTCCTGATGGCCCATGCGACGGCAAGGCCTGCTGTATCCTGCTCCAAAGTTCCTCTCATTCCCACCCGTCTTCCCACTGCATTGCTAAGGCCTACCTCATGCTCTCGCCATCACTTTCTGTGTACTGTGTCTTTCTGCCTCCTATTTCTCAGGTTCCAATTCACACTCCATGTTGTTATTAGTTCAGTTTCTTTCCTAAATCAGATCTGGCTTTTCAGATAAGAATGAGAAACTAGGCTTCATATTCTGATAAATGTTTAACATATCACCCATTATTTCTACTTTCTGGGCTCATTATTCCCTATTCTGTTGGCAGTAGTATTTGAGTTTCTTGTTCTCATCACACAGATGAGTTCAGTTTAAAATTTCAACTTATGTAGGAAAACATTTATTACACTGTATTATAGCAGAGATACCCTTTGCTTATTGTACTGGCATGTACCATAACATAAAAAGGATAGCCTAAAATTCAGGTCAGATTATATTTGTTTGTCTTTTCATTAAAAAAAAAAAAGTATTGACCTTCTTGTTCCCAAGGAATAAAGGAATTCAATGTTATCTAAATTTAATTTTAACTTCACCTACTGTTTTGTCCTTCAAGGTAAAAGTCTTTTATTATTAATCAGTATGCTTTATATAGTATAGTATATCATCAAAATAAATGCTTTTAGAATTGATTTGCTGAATTGATTATTTATCCTAATGACTAATATTGAGTATATGAGAGCTTTTGTTTGTTTGACAAAGTTCCTAAAAATTTAAAGTACCTTTAATAAAATAGAATAAATATCCTCAATTGAAAAAGACCAATGGCTCCAATTAGACCCTGCTAGTTACTTCAGCACTGAATCTCTACTGTAAATTTAGTGGCAGGTTGGACCAAAATGTCATGTATAAAAACTTCCAAAATGATGAAGCCCAGTGGTCCATCAATTACCACCTAACTTAAGGACATTGAAGAAAATAGAACAAAAATAAGACAATGAAAAAGACATTTTACGTAAATATGGTGGAGCTACTAAACTAATTGCTCAGAGCAGACTGTAAATCCAGCATTTATATATGCAACATCCATTTTAAGTGAGTCCTGGATCTTCCCATGTTGGTGATCAAATGGGGGATTCAAACAAGGACTATACAAAAAGAATATAGTTATTTAAAGGAAGCTAGGGAAAGTATATTAAAAAGGTAGGGTTAAGCTAGTCCTTAGTTTGAAAAGGAAACAAAAATAAAAATATTAGGGGAAGTAATAAATGTATAGTTGAGAAGCCTGATTGGAATTTATGTTGTTAGAGAAAGGGATACGGTTGAGCAGGTAGATTAAACTAGAATCAAAGAACTTGGAACAGCTAACAGAGCTGTTTGAACTTTGTGCTCAGGGTTAGTGCTTCTCAGCTGGGGCCAGACGTAAGAGGGAGTATCCAAACTTGCAGGAGAGCTTCTTAAAATGTCACTTCCCTACTCCACCCTCTCAGACCTCATCGTGGAGGTGCACTGTGCCCTCCTGCTGTAGTATGCCATTGTTACTAATGCGGTGCCTAAACTACTTTTGGCAAGAACAAATAATTGAAAACCATTGCTGTAGGCAATTAGGAGCCATTGGAAGTTCGTGGGTAGAAGAGCTTATGCCGAGTAGTTATAAAATCAGACAATGAGTGCAACACAGAGTCTCAAATTTTGAGCCTCTCTTTGACACCGCTAAAGAAAGATTTGACAGATGGAGGTAATGCAGACCCTGTTGTCTTTTTGACTTACTATTATGACATATTATGAAGTTATAACCAACAGAAGAAATGTTTAAAATATTTCCCCCCCAAAAACCCAAAAAACAACAAAAATATTTTCCCAAATTTCAAAGAGGAAATATGGAATTGTTATATTTGTGTACATTATAAATTTTGGGATCATTTTTACCACTGAATACATAGATAAATCTTTGTAAATTCTAAGGAGAGATTGTTTTAATTAGTGTCATGAAATAAGTTCTATCTCAAGGCAAAGGTAGTATGGCCAATTTATAAATCCCCTTTAAAAACAAATGAATTGTTTCTCTCCATCTGTTCTAAGTGCTGCACCTGAAGTCCGGATCCAAGTCTGAAGCTTGCCAACATTTACATGCTGATTAATCCTATAAAATTTGATAGAGTCATTCCACTACAACACCTGGAATAATTGCATAGTTGCTGGCAAGAGTGAGCAGAAGGTACTGTTAAATCTGCCAATCACAGTATAGTTAATAGTTCCCCAGAAATTGCACTAAATACTAGAGTCCTGACCTTTTTGTTTATTCATGACCCATTTTCTTTGTATCCTTCTTCCTTTGATTTGATTGTTTGTTGCTACATTTAACAACAACAAAAAGAAGAAGCAAGCCACCCACACCAAAATCCTCTCTTCATCCATTAAAATTAAGCATTGATAATAACAGAGGCTGAGAGAACAATGAAGCCACTGAATCCCAAAGCACATCAGTAAAATGTAGTATAAGGCTCTTTTATCAGCAAGGTAGGTCTGCTGGCTTCCCCTCACTGGACCTGGCCCAAGCCATAGAGCACCCCAGCCTGAGAACAATTCTTTATGGTAAATTATGCTAAATTGTTACTCTAGAGCTCCTTCTAAAAAATGTTTTATGAATAGTGCCTCAGTTTTGATATCAATTCTGAAAGCCAAGAGAAAAAGAAAGGACATAGACATTTTAGTTTCCCATTTTATCAACAGAAAGCTAAGACACTTATTTTTGACAAAGGTGCCAAGAACATACATTGGAGAGAGTCTTTCCAACAAATGGTGCTGGGAAAACTGGATATCCACAGGCAGAGGAATGAAACTAGACCTTTGTCTCTTGCCAAATACAAAAATCAAATCAACATGGATTAATGACTTAAATCTAAGAATGGAAACTATAAAATTAGTAAAAGGAAACATTGAGGAAATGCTCCAGGACATTAGTTTTGTCAATGACTTCTTGAGTCATACCCTGAAAGCACAGGCAACCAAAGCAAAATTGGACAAATGGGATCACATCAAGCTAAAAAGCTTCTGCACAGCAAAGGAAACAATCAACAGAGTGAAGAGACAACCCACAGAATGGGAGAAGATATTTGCAAACTAACTGTCTGACAAGTGATTAATAACTAGACTATATAAGGAGTTATAACAACTTGATAGGAAAAAAAATCAAATAATCTGATTAAAAATGGGCAAAGGATCTAAATAGATATTTCTCAAAAGAAGACATACAAACGGCCAGCAGGTGTATTAAAAATACTCAACGTCATTAGTTGTCAGAGAAATGCAAATCAAAACTACAATGAGATACCATCTCACCTTAGCTAAAATGGCTTTTATCAAAAAGACAGACAATAACAAATGCTGGTGAAGATGTAGAGAAAGGGAAACCCTCTTACACTGTTTTTGGGAATGTAAATTAGTGCAACCACTATGGAAAATAGTGTGGAGGTTCCTCAAAAAACTAAAAATAGAACTACCATATGACCCAGCAATCCCACTGCTGGGTATATATGCAAAGGAGGGGGAATCATTATATCAAAAAGGTATCTGCACTCTCATGTTTATTGCAGCACTATTCACAATAGCCAAGATATGGAATAAACCTAAGTGTCCATCAAAGGATGAATGGATAAAGAAAATGCAGTATATGTACACAGTAGAATATTATATAGCCACAAAAAAGAATGATATCGTGCCATTTGAAAGAACATGGGTGGAACCGGAGAACATTATGTTAAGTGAATTAAGCCAAACACAGAAAGACAAATCTTGGGTGTTCTCACTCTTATGTGGGAGCTAAATATTAAAGCAATTGATCTCTTAGAGACAGAAAGTAGAATGATGGTTAACAGAAGCTGGGAAAGGTAACAGGGAGGGGGAGATAAAGTGGGAATGGTTAATTGGTGCAAAAACATAATTAGATAGTTAGATAGAATGGACAATATTTGATAGCACAACAAAGTGACTATAGTCAACAATAAGTTATGGTGTATTTTAACTGAAAGAGCAGAATCGGAATGTTCCTAACACAAATGATAAATGCCTCAGGTGATGGATACCCAATTACCCTGATTTGATTAATTCACATTGTATGCCTGTGTCAAAACATCACATGTACTCTAGAAATATACAACTATTGAATGTAATAATTAAAAATAAAACTGAAAACTAAGACATAAAAGCCATAAAGTAAACAACTTTTCTCTATCTAGTTGACTATGCAAATAATCACTATACAAAACAAAATGAGGCACTGGTCTACATAAGTAAGTGGGATAATGGAAAATGTATGGACTTTAGAATAGCAGACCATGGGTAAGTTACTTAAGCTTGAAGATCCTCAATTTTCTCATCTATAAAGCACAAGTAATGATGTGTATACATTTGTACCCAATATACATTAGTTTTCTCACTATATAATTTACTCAGTTGTTACATTTTCTAAATTTGTAAACTATGTGTTGTATAATGTCTTATGTAGGAAGTGCTAATAATTTATTAACACTTATGCACACAATATTTGCCTTTTAATAAGATACAGCACTTTGGGAAAAATCAGCAAATGGAATAATTGGGCCATTTATATAGAGAAGAAATATCTGAATTTATTTTTTAGAAAAAGAAAATTATAAATAAAATAAATTAAAATGAGTAGATGAGTGGAGATAAAAATTTTACTAGACTGCAATGTTCTGAATTCTTTTTTAAATGAATAGCTCATACTCCACAAATTCTTTAAAAATAATATTTATTGTGTTTTTTCTGATTACAAAAATAATATATAATCATTATATGAATTTTGTAAAATATAGAGCACAAAAGGCATTGCACTTACACATGATAGATTGAAGATATTCATTTTTCTGGACATAAATTGCCCAATACATCAATAAACATATTTTAAAAAGAGTAAAGTCCCAAGGACACATAGAAGGGATAGAAGATGACAGCAGATAGAGATGTCAACAAAATTTTGGAAGATAGGAAGCAGAAGGACTGGTGCTAAGTAACTTAGAAGAGTACAAAAGTTGAAATCTCATTACTTACAAGGAGGTATGGGAGAGGATTAAAATAAAATACCTAAGAGTTTTGAGCTTCTAAGTTCAGGATCATAGGCATATGAAACGTTCAATAGTCTGGGGAAGGGTGGGATTGAAAAGGGAAGGACTGCTTTAAAGTCTATACAGCAGTGAATACGTAGGTTACCTTACTCCAGCAGAAGACACCTTTTGTAGAAAGGGACAGTGGATTGAAGTTACAGCTGAGGCACCAGGTGCATTTGGGGATGCTTATTCCTACTTTCTAGATTACATGTGGAAGCATTTGCCGTGTGTAACATTCTTGGCATCTTTTCCTATCCTTATCCCATGGAGAAGGAGAGAATTATCTGATTGTTGAATTAGAACTATTGATCTATGTTTCATGACCAGGAGGATCTAATTCACCAGGGTTTTTTCTCTCTCTCAGTGTGAAGCAGTGATCATGGGTAAGAGAGTAGACTCTGTAAGCCCGAACGTGCCCTCAGGTGTGTTGACCAAGGTCTAGACAAAGGTATGGAACTTGAGCAAGCCCATTTAGCCCTCATACCTAAGCCACATTCGTCTAACCAAATCAGTAAGGAAGATGATGGTTGGACTTCCATCTCTCAGATAGTTTAAAATGTAGGCAGTTAACAAAGATGTTCTTAATTGATTCCATAAATATCGAACAGCTTGTATTTTTTTTATTTCAAAATATTATGGGGGTACAAATATTTTTGGTTACATGGGTCACTTTTATAATGCTTGAGTCATGGTTGTAAGTGTGCCCATCACCCAGATAGTGTTCATTGTACCTGTTAAGTAGATTTTTGTCCATCCCCTCTTCCCCACTACCCCTGCTTGAATTCCACTAGGTTTTAATTCCCTCTGTGCACGTTGTACTCATCGGTTAGTTCCAATTTAATAGTGAGTACATGTGGTGTTTGTTTGTCCATTCTTTAGATACTTCACTTAGGATAATGGTCTCTGGTTCCATCCAAATTGTTGCAAAAGGCATTAAGTCATCCTGCTTGGCTGAGTAGTATTCCATGGCATACATATACATATACCACGTTTTGTTAATCCATTCATGAATTGATGGGCACTAGAGTTGATTCCACATCTTTGCAATTGTGAATTGTGCTGCGATAAACATTCGAGTGCAGGTGTCTTTTTGATAAAATGACTTTCTTTCCTGTGGCTAAATACCCATTAGTGGGATTGCTAGATCAAATGGTAGGTCTACTTCTAGTTTCTTGAGGTCTCTCCATACCGTTTTCCATTGAGGTTGCACTAATTTTCAGTCCCACCAGCTGTGTAGAAGCATTCCTTTCTCTCTGTATTCATGCAAGACTCTATTATTTTGGGACTTTTTAATAAAAGCCATTCTGACTGGGAAGGTGATACCTCATTGTGGTTTTAATTTGCATTTCCCTGTTGCTTAGTGATGTTGAGAATTTTTTCATCTGTTTATTGGCCATTTGTCTATCTTCTTTTGAAAAGCTTCTGTTCATGTTTTTTGCCCACTTTTTGATGGGGTTGTTTGATTTTTTTTCTTGCTGATTTGCTTGATTTCTTTGTAGGTTCTGCTTATTAGCCTGGATGTATAGCATGCAAGTATTTTCTCCCATTCTGTAGGTTGTCTCTTTGCTCTGTTGATTGTTTCCTTGGCTGTGCAGAAGCTTTTTAATTTAATCAAGTCCCATTTATTTATTTTTGTTGTTGCTGTGATTCCCATTGGGGTCTTCTTCATAAATTCTTTGCCTAAGCCAATATCTAGAATATCCCTTCTTCACTTGATTGCCAGAATATAAATTGTTTGCGTTATATGCCTCAAACAGAAGATGGGTCAACACTTCTCTGGGGAAGTAACCAGAGGAAAAACATTTACTATAAATATTAGCATTGGAGAGTCTCCCAATGAAATGGCTACATTTTTCTCTGTTCACCTGTGGCAATAACCACCGGTCAATAAGACTGTTCAGGCAAAAAGAGATTCCAATTATCGTTTTAGTGCCTCACTCTTAAATATAAATGCACAGTCAAGGACACTAGACTTTTGAGGAAAGGCATATAAAAGACAAAGACAAGAATAAAAACTAATTTCAGAGAAAACAGGACCAATACATGTATCCAAAGGAAACATCACACTCTATATTTAATATCCTCAAAGAGATAATAAATTAATCTATAAGAATAGGTACTATAAAAAGGTAATATTCAGAAATAAGATAAAGGTCTTAGACATTGAAAATATGATAGTATATTAGTTTCCTACTGTTGCTGTAACCATTTACCACAGATTGAGTGGCTTAAAACAACATAAATCTATTATCTAGAAGTGAGAAGTCCAAAATGGGTCTCACTAGGCTAAAATTAGGGTGTTAGCAGGACTGAATTTGTTTTCTTGCCTTATCAAGCTTCTAGATGCTGACTGCATTCCTTGGCTTGTGGCTCCCTTCTGTCTTCAAATCCAGCAGCAGCATGTTGAGTCTTCATCACATTGCATCACTCTGACTGTAACTTTTCTGCCTCCCTCTTCCATATTTAAAGTCCCTTTGTAATTATGTTGGTCACATCCAGATAATCCAACATAATCTCCTTATTTTAAAGTCAGCTAACTAGCCACTTTAATTTCATCTGAAAATTTAATTTCTTGCCATGTAACATAACATATGGCAGATTCTTGGTATTAAAACTTGGATATCTTCAGGGGGCACATTATTCTGCAAATATTAAACAGTCTAATTGAAGGACTAAAGATAAAATTGTAGAAATAACCCAGTAAGTAACACAGAAAAACAAGAGATGGAAAATAGGAGAGAAAAAAGTAAAGACATTTGAGAATGCATCCAAATTAATAGAAATCCCAGAAAGAAAATACAGATAAAAGGGATAGGATGATATTATTTAAAAACAACCAAAAATAATATAAGAAAATTTCCTGGAATAAAAAGACTTGAATTTCTGATTAACAGAAATTCCATAAAGAAAATACAGAGGGCATTTACAGGATGAAATTATCAAAGAAATATACAAAAAATTACTCAAAATGTACAGTCTTGAATTTCCAGATAGAGAGTGTCCACCCAGATTGCAAAAGAATGTTTAGACAAAGAATCATATCATAATATATCATCATACATTTCAAAACATTAGGGATTTTTTTTAAATGTGAAAAGTTTCAAGAGAGGGAAAAAAGGCATATACAAATTGACTTTCTCTAATTACACTAACATTTTCTACAACAACGCTTAAATTTCAAAGAAAAGTAAGAAAGATTTTCCAAATTCTGAGAGAAAATAAATCTGTTCTTGAATTCTGACCCTGGATAAATTATAAATTAAGTGGAAGAGCTAAATTTTTTTTGTATTTTACATATCCTTTCTCAGGAAACAAATTAAGGATATGAAAATGTGGCAATGAACCAAGAAATAAGCAACAAATAATTCGATAAGAAAGCAAGGTAAGGAGAAGTTCCAAATAAATGGTGAAGGGACATTCCATGCTGACTGCTATAAAGTGTGTCTAGCTTATAACCAGTCTGAATGAAATGGAAGGACAGGGAGCCTCAGTAGAGATATCCCCAAGAAATTTTTTTAGAAAGAAAGAAAGATAGTTTACCTAATATATTTTATTTGAATGAGATGAATTTTGTACTTCCATCAAAAAATTGGGACCAAAATTTGAATGATTACTTTAAAAAGTAAGCAAATGAAACAATAAGGCAATTCATAACTCAAGTAGAAGCAACAATCTATAAAAGAAAGCAAACATACAAAGAGTACACCAGGTGACTCAGTTTTAAATAGTGTATAATATTTGTAATGGTGAAAACACTCCTAATTTAACTGAATCATTATAATATATAATACAATAACATAGTAATTTGGGGAGGATCGAGTATATATAGGTGTATGGTTTATGACAGTTAAATCTTCATTTTTCATAATAGGAAGTCAAAAGGCAATGTCAAACACAGATATTTCAATCATTTTCCACATAAGCTTATTGTTTTGAAATGACAATAAACAAGAATTAAAGGGATCAGGAGTTTGGAGTATTGGGGAAAATTATATAAAATTTGAGTTTTTAAACTATTTACAAGTAATGCTTTTCAAAATATGAAAATTAATTTGTCCTTTCCATCTACATCATCTCATAACTCTCTCCCTCTCATTCATTATGCTCCAGCCACACTGACCTCCTTGTTCCTTGAAAATGCCACGCTCCCACTCAAGAACTTTTATATGTGCTATTCTATTTTTCAGGAACATATGCCTTCAAAAATTTCTAAGTCTTCTTTCTTTTTAGTATTCCTCTGTCAGCTCAAGTATCACCCCTTTAAGGAGGTGTGGTGGAGTAAAGATGGTTGGAAGTTTTGATATTCCTCTCATCAAGAGGTAGTGTCTATTTCCCCTTCCCTTGAATCTGAGTTAGGCTCTGGCTACTTGATCAATAGAATATGTCAGAACCAATGCTGAGCTAGTTCCACGTTTAGCCTTTAAGAGGATTGGCAGCTTCTGTGTTGGTGCCTTGGAGCCCTAAACTGTCCTGTAAAAAGCCTAACTACACTGATGGCACCATGCTATATGAGAAACGGGAGACCAACAGAAAGTATGTTAAGTACTGGCTTGCTTGAACTCATCCCTACAGGGGCAATGGAGGGATCTATTCAGGCAGAGGCTAGCAAGTCTCCCAAAACTGAATCTGCTCCTTTCCACAAGACCCCTCTGGTGGGAGCCCTTGTCACAGCCTTGCCCTCTTTAACCCTCTCACATCCTCCTAGATATCAACCATTCTATTTCTCTATTTCCTGACCACCCTGGCCTCTCTCGTCTTCTCTGACTAGAAGGAGAATCTGGGTCTTCATGAATATTCTTTCCAAGCACTGTTTCTGAAAAAATCTTTAAGCCCTTTTTCTTTATGGACTTAGACCTTTGATTCACAAATAACCAATTCTCAAATAAATTTCTTCAACAATTTTTGGCTATTGGAAATATAAGGGATTGTCTCTGCTATCAATGTTATAAAAATTAAAAACTCAAAATCTGAGCTTTTACTTTTTGTTTCAGCCATAAGGACAATAGAAATCTCCGACTTAGTAGGTTGAGTGAGGAGGTCATAGGTTAATGTTATCTACAAAACACATCCCACCATATTATCATGCTGCAGAACTGCTGAACACTGACACGATGACTTCAAAGACTCCATGTAACCACTGTTATGTGCCCCTCAAGAATTTATCCTTTTGCAAACAAATCCACATTTGTCTCAATCAGGAAAAAGGAAGGGAAAACATTTGGTTATAGATTTCCCCCAATGTGTGTGGGGCGGTGTGTGTGTGCACGTGTGCACGTAGCACGTACATTAGGCTTAGTTACATGTTGGCTGTATTATTAAAAAAATGGGTTCTTAGGCAAAGCTGATGACTAACTTTAGCCCTCTCTATGACTGGATTGAAAATGATTCTTTGGTCTACCTTTTCTTCTCTAGAGACATGGATAAAAGATTTTCCCCTAAGTATGAATGCTATAGGATCAATTAGATTTAAAGTATTTGAATACAAAACGAAACACAAATTGCTACAACATTCTAGGGTGATATTTCAGTTCACTTGTTAGAGTTATAAATGTAAATTTTTAATCACTGTTGGAGGCTTCATGAATCTTCCTATTTCTCAAGAGTGTCATATTGTGTAGGAACCATGTTGACTTCTGAATCATACCCTAAAAGGCCTAAAGAGTTAATTAACAGCTTCTGGAAGTGTGTGTCTTATTTATTAAATACTCACTTGTCAGAGCATTCAATAAAACACTATGCAAGGCAACAAAGACCTATATTTCTCCAAACACTCTGAGATAGATTGCAGGGATTCACCACTCCCTACTTCTTAGATGCCTGCGATTGCTTTCTGTGTCTCATCACTTCTTCTATAGACTCCATTCAAACTCTTTCAGGTGAATTTTCTTAAAGTAAAAATTAAATAGCATAGCAATTTTCTTGTTAATAGATGTTAACCATAGATATGGAATGAAGTAGAGAAAGAAAGGAAGGAATCAGTGAACGTGGGTTTCCCATAGGGTAAACCCACCAGTATTCATGGTATCTTAAGCTTTGGAAATCGTGAGATTTAAAAAGTGGCTGGAAGATGTATGGATATGGATATTATGGATATTGAGTATTGACTATGGATATTGAATATTTTGATGTTCTAAACAACTACACTCAATTTGGTTATTTAACATTCTAAGCATTAATTCTTGAAGAATATGATTATGGGAGTAAAAGTTCAGAATCAGGGCTATATAGATAAAGAAAATTCCTCATTTGGGAAGTTGGGGTTTTCTGCCATGTCATTCACCCCTTGAGGCAAAAATGTGCACTGAAGGCTCATAATTTAGAATCTATACAACTGAAAAAGTCTTTCAACTGGAATCTTATTTAAAAAAAATAAGACAAGAGCCATTTACTAAGCTAATAGGACAATAAGGGCCTTCAGAGGAGGATACTGTTTAGTTTATTTGGTCTCACATCATTTAGCACAGTGTCTTACATTTTGCAGGTGATGAACAATGTCAGTACAGGTTAATTGAGCTAATAAGTTAACTCTCAGAGAAGGAAGAACTTATATTTTATATGATTATAGAGTGAAGTGCAAAAATTGAGAACTGGTAAGTCTTGGGAGCATTAATAATACATCATTTAATTTAGGTAATTTGGAAAATTATCTGAGTACTCTGGTTTTCAGATATTTTGAATAAATGGAGATTCACTGGGGAAAAAACCCTTATTGTGCATACATACACAAATATCAAAGTGAAACTAAAGTCTCACAAAATAGTACTTATTCTTACTACATGCAATATACTGTATTATTTTCTGTTCTATTCTACCCTAGTGTGTGTTGATTGTGATCTGATGAATGGGTGCCATGACCCAATCACTGCTGTCATAATTATGAATGTGGTTCTGGAGCTCAAAGTAGAGATGGGGTGAAACATAGAGACTTATGAGTGATCAGCTATAGGAGAATGCACAGTCTCAAGAGTGGTTAATTATGAATACCCAGATTCCAAAAGTTGATGATAACATGTCTTTATCTTTCTCTGTGGTTTCTTTTCAGACCAAGTAGAGTCAGCTTTAGAATGCCAGGAGTCCGTTTTCTCTCTGGGTTCTCACCCTCTTTTCTCCTCTTCCCGTGTTTTCCTTGCTCCTTTATACCATTCTAATCTCTCTCTCAGTATCCTTGCTCCATCCTGAGAGGTGGCTGTGTATCCTCCTGTCCTCACAGAAAGAGGCTTAGGCTTTTTAAAATTTTTAATAACGGAGAAGCTACAAAATACTTTTTTTCTTAACATTGATCATGTCTCATAACTTTAATGTTATTATGCTAATGCAGTATCCATTCCACTTTACTGTTTTAGGGAAAGCTTACTCCCCATTCCTGATGTTTTGTTTATGTGGAAAGACAATACTAGCCTCTTTCTATCCCTTTACTCATTCCTAGCCAGTAAGGAAAGAGTGAATTCTAATTGATGGACCTGGTAGCAGAACTAAGCATACTAGCTCAGTCCCCACCTCCTGCTCTTCTCTTAGGGCACCCATTCTTGTCTCACTCTGTGTGTCGCAAAAGAGGAGCCTATGACTCTGAGAGGTAAATTCAATCAGTGAAATGTTAGGACCTGGTACATTGGCTAAAAACATTGAGAAACTGACAAAGAATGGCATTTGGAGAGCAAAATACTGCCCTGAGATTAAAATTTGTGGCATGGCTTCAATCAAGAGGCTTTCCGATTGTGTGATACTTTAACAATGCAGATTGAATTTGGCTGATAGGCCATGGAAGTCCTCATACGCAAGTACAGCTGAGGCAAAAATGGGATTATAGGAAAAAGGGAATTTGTAAGTATGCTTTTAGATATTTGGAGGCAGAACAATTCTTAGCTCTTCTGTTATTCTGAAAAATCTGGAGGCCAGGGCTGTCAACTACAACTAAGTTCCTTATTACAGAGTGCACTAGTGTGAGGACGTCTAGCTTTGACTTTCTTGTGCCAGGCCTCGTAGACAACATAGAGAGGCTTCCCTGAACCTTGTTCTTTGTAATGATGCATTTGAAGCGAAAGAATAAGTTTAAATTTATGTAGCTTGTCCATAGTTTCAGGACCTACCTCTTACTACAAGGTTTCAAGTTGGCTTTGAATTGTCAAAGACACAGGTCTGATGATGACGTCAGAATTCAGAGACAAAAATTGTGTATTAGCTTATAGAGTGTGATAGAATTTAATAAAAAATAAACCACAAGAAGAAATGGAGTCTTTTCAGAAAAAATAAAAGCCATCTTCTAGGGATGAAGTAAAGGAACAACTCATTGAAATTATTGTGAACCTGAAGGCAATTTAAAAGGCTTGTCATGAAACCCTGTCTCTAGGGATTATAAAGGAGAAATTGTAGTGGTTTCCCAAGTGTGCTTCAGTCTTACTGTAGGAACAGGAAGAGTGGAAGTATAATAAACTAGAAGGAGAGAGACATGTCTATAAGAGAAAGATTGAGATCTTTGGGCAGAGATGAAGAAGAAAATGACATATTGAAGTCCAGTATTGACCTTAGGTTAGGCAACTATGTCTAACTGCCTGTAAGAAGAGCATTATCAAAAGGGGATATATTGAAGTAGTTACTAGTTGTTGCTAAGTTAGAAATGGTGATAAAGCCCAGAGACATCTGGGCAAGATTTTAGAGAGAAGACTAGAATAGACTTCACCCAAAGGAGCCAAACTCCAGGAAACTATAAGAAATTCATTCAATACCACTGACAGTCTGTAGTGAGAGCAGTTGGGCTACTACCCCTGAAATAATGGTCCAGCTATACAAAATGGCATAAAAATTTGAACAGAATTGAGATGAAAACCAGAACAATATGTACTATTATTGGATATATAAAGTAAGGGTGGATGGCTTGGCCAATGGATAATTTTGACAAACTCAGAACTTACTGATTTTCATTGTTCTCATTATGGAAAAATCTTCAACATAAAGTTTTGAGGAATGCCAGAATAAAAATATGTCTAGACCACGAAAAAAAAAAAAAAAGAAAAGAAAAGAGGTAAACTTGGCTTTCAATTCCAACAAACCATTCTAGCCTGCATGTATTGAAAATGAAAGGATCAAAGCAAGTATTTTAAAGTATTGGAAACTCAACTGAGTTTCCTGAAGGGAATTGTTAAGATTAGATATAAGAGACATATTCCATTACTGTAAATGAAGAAAAAAGAAAAGCTGTTTAAAACTGGGAAAATTTCAAAAGCTAAGGAATGCAGCATCACAAGAAGCCTGTGTCATGGGTAGTGGTCTGCCCTAGAGTCCTAGAGGTCTATGCTTTTATAAATTCAATAGCAGCTGCAGTTCAAGAATCATCTGAGCTATTTCTCCATCTGAAACAAGTGTGTAGCGGAGTGGTAGAACTTCCCTGTGAAACCAATTCAATCAATTTAATTACCTAACTCAGGTTTTCTCAATATGGGCATTATTGACATTTTGGGCGGAATAATTCCTTGTTGTGTGTGTGTGTGTGGGGGGGAGCAGGGGCTGTTGTCCTGTAAAGTGTAGGCAATTTAGCAACATCTCTGGTTTCTTTGCCCTAGATGCAATTAGCATAACCCTCCACATTCCAGTTGTGAAAGTAACAAATGTCTCCAGACATTGTTAAATATCCCTTGAGGGTAAAAATCATTCCTGGTTAAGAACCACGGACCAAAGTAATTCTTTGTCACTTTGTCTTTCGAGAGTGGTCTCTTGAAAATGGCGTTATCTGTCCATAACAAGAGGTAGTGGAAGAAGCCACCGTAGCATGGAATGAAAATGTCTGCACAAAAGACACTGTGGGTGTTACAAGGTGGAGCTTGCTTTTCATTTATTATTGGTGCACTAGAACCACAGAATACAAAGGGGAAAAGGAATTTAAGAAACTGAATATGCTGATTCAGAAATAAAGGCATCTAAGATCAGACTTGAGGTCTAAGACCACCAGTACTGCAAATTTCTAAGCTTTGCAAGAAGGCAGGATGATCTCATGCATCTTTCTACGAGAGGTGAAAACATGCATAGGTGTCACCCCCAAGACCCTCCTCCCCAGTCCCCCAGATACGGTAAATACAAGACAAGAATAATGACTTTATTGGGGGGGGTTTATTGTGTTGAATTTAAAAAGTTGTGGACCATGAAATCTGCCATAAATGACTGGCATCCTAGCTAAGCAGAAATCAGGATTTTCTTTAACTACCTAGGATCCCTCAGATACTACCAAATCTCTGCTATGGTCTTTGAAAACATTTAAGTACATCCTTTGTTTAAAAACATAATTGTTCCTGGCATAACTGATCAGATGAAGATTATTTTATATTTCAAAATTCACTGAAGATGGGGCCACTGCTGTAATAATCTTGCATGTCTTAGTAACCCTTTGGAATCTTGAAAAGTGAGGCTCATTAGAAATTTTGAAATAGTAAATTCAGATTCACAGGCTTTAAAGAAACTGTACTTGATCTGTTAGAACTGCGCTCCCCAACCCTGGCATGGTTCATGGCCTGGTAGGAACGGGGCTGCACAGCAGAAGGTGAGTGGCAGGAGACCCAGAAAAACTTCCATATTTACAGCCACTCCCTTCCGTGTGACTAGCATCACCGCCTGAGCTCCGCCCCAGCTGTCACGTCAGCCATAGCATTAAATTCTCATAGCAGTGAGAACCATGCTGTAAACTGCGCATGGGAGTGATCTAGGTTGCACGCTCCTTAGGAAAATGTAATGCCTGATGATCTGAGATGGAGCTGAAGCGGTGATGCTAGCGTTGGGGAGTGGCTGCAAATGTAATAAATGCAATTTGCTTGAATCATCCCCAAACCACCCCCTCCACCTTTCCCCTTGCCCCTTCGGTGGAAAAATTGTCTTTAATGAAACCGATCCCTGGTGCCAAAAAGGTTGGGCACCGCTACATTACAAGAAAGCCTGCTGAAAGAACTCCAACTCCATCAAGTTTTCTAATAGAGAAGCTCTGTAGCTGAGATTGAACATAATAGGAAACCTGACCTTAATTTAACTTGAAATATTTGTTATTTAACTTTCAATGGTAAGATAATTTTCATTTGTGCTTCAGTTTTATTCGATTTAATTTGGGATACTTTAAAAGTGGGACACACAAGAGTTTCAATTTCTTAATATCCTGAGAAATTAGTAATAATGGGAGACAGCTTATATTCAAATTCGAGGACTTTTATTGCTGTCATTTTATTATTGGAGTACCTTTGATCTCATTGCAGAACCTCTGATAGTTATAGTTAATGTAGCTGGAAATAATTTGGAATTAGAATAGCAAGTGAAAGTTAGGCTTTGGATAATAGAGCGGTTTTGAAGTTTAAACCTATTGCATGACTCTGACCCATTTCAGAACTTTTGGAGGCAAAAATCTATGCTCCGCTGACCAAAGAAACTCCAATATGGGGCAGTGATTGCTATTGTAGAGTGGTTTCTTAAAAATGGAGTTATCTGTCCTGATACTGTGCCGCGGATCTCTCCATTTCTAGTTTTTCACCGGCTTGACAGTTACCCCAATGGATATTGAGAATGAAAAGCTGAACAAGGTTGGGTGGCGGAACATTTTCTCACATTTTCTTCAGTGTGGAGGGACATCCATTAGTGCAACACACTTGGCTTTTCTTCTCCTCGTCCCGGTGCCGGTGGGCGGAGTTCTGTCTGATTGGTGATTTGACGCAAGAATGAGCAGTCCCAGCTCCGCCCCTTCCTCGCACTCTTTTCACCTGAGTAAGCTGCCGGAGGAAAGCCCTATTTGAGGTCTGAGCCTTCGTGCTCTCGGTTTGACGGCAGCGGACTCCCGCATGGAAGGCCTGAGGATGTTCAGCACTGTCTTTCCAACTCCGA
Source organism: Lepilemur ruficaudatus (assembly GCA_963574885.1). Classification (NCBI taxonomy): domain Eukaryota; kingdom Metazoa; phylum Chordata; class Mammalia; order Primates; family Lepilemuridae; genus Lepilemur; species Lepilemur ruficaudatus. Next base: position 8,022 of record CAUYRT010094387.1, on the reverse strand, counting down.
GGTTTGAGCATAATGCTGGTAGTTATCTCTGCCTTGCTCCGCATCTGTCTCTTAAGTGGTTCAGAATTTAGGGGGGGAAAGCAGGGTACAATTTTATGAGCCTCTTCAAATTTCAAGAGATCTCTTTACCCTTTAGGGAAGGGACAAGGAGGTGGGGAGTAGAGCGCTCCATCCCGCCGCCCAAATGGAATCCGTCCCTGTTCCTTTCTCTCGTGGTTTCCTCTTCCACAGGTACTCTTTGGTTTCTGAGCTGGGGTGTTCTGCACTTTGGTGGTCCACACAGGGTAGTCCCACTATCATATCTGGCCAGTAATTAATTTATCCTGACTGGAGGTGATAAAATTTCCTTTTCCTTTTAAGTCAGCTGAGGAGAGGTAGCTCTTTCTTCCCCAAAGCAACTTTTGCTAAGGGGAGAATTTCTTTCTTTCTTTTTTTGTTTCCCAAAGTCTTAACTCATTCTGGGGGGGGGGGGGGATTTCTAACCCTAATAAAAAAGAAGTTGTTTAGCCAGAATTTAATTTGGCTGCTGCAGGTCCCTTTTTATCTCTACACTCATTTTGTTGTAAGGGAATGGATTCTACTGAAAACAACTGAAACTTCTTGTCCTTTAAATTTGGATTGGTACTGTTTCTTGATCTGGTGGGGTTTAAACTTGTAAACCTTCTCTGTCTTTTTAAAATTATTTTTTAGTTTTAACTGTCACATAATCATACGTATTTATGCAGTACAGTGTGATGTTCCAATGCATTATACATTATATAATGATCAAATCCTGCTTCTCTGTCTTTTATAAGTGAGGTAAGTGCAGCTATGGAGACACGTATAGTAATTTACTCAAGGAGGATTTTTTTTGCTATTCTGTGAGTACAGGCATGATTCACACCAAAGATAAAGATCCTTCCTTCATACTAGGCTGCCCTTCCATAAATAGGCTGCACACGTCTCCATGATGCCAGGCTTCTGAGCTGTGTGTCCTGAAACAGCGGGCTACTTCAGTTTCCCATCTTCCTTTCCTCATTTAAGCCAAAAACCAGGCCAAATCACACCCTGAAGATAATGAGCGAACACACAATTATGTCCTTCGTGGCAGAGATTCTGCTGTTTAGATTCTGCTGAAGATGGAGGAAGTGCTTTGGCTCTGATCTCTCTGGGAACTGTTCTGATTTTCAAGAGGATTGGAAAAGCACCTCCCTATATCAGTTATTTTGGGGAAGTTTTCTGGCTTACTATTCAGTGCTTCTTTCATCACACCATATTGTTTAGTAAAATCTGAAAACCCCTCTTTATATATTTCCACTGCTGAGAGACATGTGCAGAGGTATTCAGTGCAGTAGATCCCATTAATAGACAGGATACAAGCCAACATTGCTTTAAGATACTCCCTAACAGTGGAGTGAGTAAACTTTATGAGTACCATAATTTTAGAAGAGGATCCCCTCATACCAACTTTGCCTTTCGCCAGCTGGTGACTTTGGGCGGTCGCTTAACAACTTTAAGCTTCAGTTTCCCAATTATGTTAAAGAGAAAAAGATAATATCTACTGAAATATGAGATGTTAAAATAACACCATAGATGTAAAAGTGATTGAAGAGTTGAAAGAATTTTAAGAACATTAGGTATCTGAACTGTAGTATAACCATAGCCACGGAAGAGTAAAGCCCTTGGTAATGGGTGTTTAGTGAATGTGCTTTTTGAGTCCTCCACTGTATTGAGTATAGCAGTGGGCACAAAGGCACTCTAAAATCCCTATTGGTATGATTATCACATTGCAAACAACTAAAAGATTATTTTTAGAACAGCTTTCAACAGAATCCAGTATACCTTTCTGAAGATGGAATGGCCTTTGAATAAAACCTTTTAAAAATATTGATAGTTAAAATAGTCAAAACAATGTGTTTATTTTGTTCAGTATTTGAGTCTGCATGATTGGACACTGCTTTGACTCCCCTTTCATGCAGGGAAAAAAACCCATGGGGGCCCATAATATGCTTTTCCCTAGACCAATGTTTTTTGTTAAAATGCAGATTGTAATTCAGGGGATAGTGATTGGGGCCCAAGATACTGCATTTCTAAGCTCCTAGAGGATGCTGAAAGTTTTAGGCTGCAGACCTCACTTTGAGTAGCAAGGCAAGATATCAGAGGAGACAGCCAGGGAAGTTGGGTATCTTTCTAAGAAGCATACTAAAGGAGAAAGAAAAAGGGAAAACTGCTCTTACGCTCAAAATATACGTTGGAATTGATGACGTTTCTAGTAGGGAAAAGCAGTGCTGCATTTATAGCCAAGCCCTTATAGCTTGAAGAATATTATAGCTATATAGAATACTTCATGAAATTCGTGGATAAACAGATATTCACTAATCAGATCTGAAGGGTTCTTTGTAAACTCAACAGCTGGAAAGAGTAGAATAAATATGATGCACATTCCTTTGCCTGTTGATGTCGATTAGTTGGTAAATAGGAAGAGTTGCCTCTTGATATCGTTTTCATTGTTATAGTCAGTGTCTTCATCAAGAAAAACATCTTTTTAGAGCACATTGTTAATGATTGCTTCTGTTCTGCATCCTGTCAAATCATTTGTACCATATAGGCCACATTGTGATATCAGCTGTGTCCGGGTAAATAACAATATTCAATCCATTAGAGACGTTCTATCTTGTATGCAAGCAACTAGTACAAGAATAAAGAACCAAATCAAATGTTTATTTATTAAACATTCATCTCTACTGTGATGGTATGTAGGGGAAAGCCAATAGAATCAGAGCACCCATTAGCTTTTAGCATTTTCTGTATTTCTTTATTTTTCAGGACCATAATCAATGATGAATCTGATGTGATGACCACCAAGAATAAGATAAAATAATGGGTCCCAGTAATGAGAGTCCCCCTTTTTATAATAAAAATGTTCACAATAAGATCTTATTAAATTCAGTTAATTGAGGTTGGGCAAATGTAAAATATTAATTATGGTGAGTTTAAAAAATGTATTACTTTCAAATATCTGCAATAACTAAAATGAAGCTCAAAGAGGACATTTTAATGAATAAACAAAAATACAACTAATTAGCTAATCATTTGATATTGTAAACAGAAGCTTCTAAAATGTTTGAAGGTGTTGGAAAATTGTTCTCCAAAGTCAAACTATTTTATTGCTTTCTTTTCACCATTAACATGTTTGTTAATGTTTTTTAAAAAATAAATTAAACCAACGAAACAAAAAAAATCCTAGTCTTCCTTCAATATATAACCATATGATGGAGCTGGAAATAATGAAGTCTCACCAACATTGCAGTTTGCTTTTCTGTTTGGCTAAAATTCTTTCTGGCCCTAGGCCTATGAGCACACCCTTTTGTTTTATTTTGACCAAGTCAAGAGATCGTTTTTTAGGTGGCTTAGGAATATGCAAGGTTCACTTTTCTGCCATTTAATGCAAATACATTTTTGTCACTTTCCTAGTTTTCCAGTGATGTTTAGAAGCAGGCAATGGTATGCTCCCAGATGCTTGCATTCCGAGGTTCTTGTCTATAGGTGGAGCCGCCTATCTGGGGTTTGATGAAAACTCTTTCACTGATGATTCTATTTTCACATTTTTTTAATAATCTCCCAATTAACTGCTTCAATATGTTTATGAAATTTCTAACCTGATAATACCAACAGGCGTAACATTTGGTGGAGATATTTTGATGTGAGCGGAGCTGGTAGTGGTAATACAGCAATAATTGCCGGCTCATTTACGGACTATTTAGGTCGTGCAGTGAGCCAGATGAGAACAGCTAATGAGCACAGCTTCTTGCTGTAATTAGTCGAACAGTGGTGGCTCACAGATGATTTACAGTTTGCAAAAAAATCTGTGTATTTACTGAAGTGCTTATGTATTCTGTAAAGTTGTGACAAAGTAACAACTTGGGGATGTTGTGCTTTCTGCTCCCACATATTCTTCAGAGAGATTAAACAATAATGCTATCAGCACCCACAGCTTTGGCGGCGAGTGGTGCAAGTGATAGGCGGCTTCAGGTTTTCTCTTTGCTTGTTTCTCACCCAGTGTTTCTTTCACATTCCCACAGTTTCTTTCACATGCCTCTTTAACAATGTGGTAGATACAACGAAGCATCTCCACAGCTTTTCCATCGTGTCTGCCATACAGTGAGATTGTTGGGGCTCTTATGGCTCTTCTTTTGGTAGTCAGATTTTAACAACCCCAAGCAGCTGAAATAAATAGTTTCAAATAGCTGCAAAATATAATATAGTGGTTTGTCTTTAAAAGGTTGAGTCTCCATTTCTATAGAGGACTGAGGCCAGAAAGGTATCCCATAGCAAACAGAAAATGGATCAGTTTTTGCAGATTGGGGGGGGGAGGTCTCAATTTGGAAAACACTCTGTTACAAAAAAATTGGTCTGAGGCTGCCCCTGGATTTGGAATTATGCCAGAGGCATGACTTTAAATCGCTGTGAATGATTAGCCTATATGCTCTCAAAGAAAGACAGTGCTGTTACTTCTCTTGAGAATGTTTTTATTTTGTCTTAATTTCTCTTCTTGCAATCAGGTAACTTTCTTTGGGAATTTATCTGATGAGCATTCCAGAAAGAAAAAAATAATTCGAGGGGATAGAAATCTCTTGGGCTATCTTTGAATGATTTTTTTTTTAAGGTGGTGTTTTCAGTTACTTGAGACTAAAATCTTGCTAAAGAATATAGTTAAAGAATAGAGTTTCAAAACGTTGTTTGTGATTCTTTGTGTTCAAAAGTCCAAGGCAGCTCTATGCAGATGACGCCCCACACCATCTGTTGGTGATTAATGGAACTGATAAATTTTGCCACAACTTAGACTTTTAAGTAAGGGATGTATAAGCAGAGGCATTCTAAACTTATTTGAAATTGGTAAATATCATTTTTAAAAAAGAACAAGAACCCCCCAAATATATAAGGACTTAGTAATGTTTATTGTCAAGATTAGGCAAGATCAGGAGTAAGGAACTCAGCGCGATGACTGTTGGGCCTCTGTTCCTCCAGTGTGAGTCAATGAGAATTTCTTACTAACACACCAAGCAATAAAATTAGAGTTTCATTCTTATTGCTCTTCTACTCTTACAGTTTTGTCATCTTTATTTTCTTTCGGCTTAGTTGCTTCATTAATCCCTATTAGTGAATCAACAATGAAAAAATCCATCATCACTCCATAGTTTTCCAGAGAGCAGAGGACATGGTCTTTCTAATAAGTATTAACTGGTAACTAACTCAGGGCAAGTTCATTCTGGAAGCTGTATAAGACAGAATGGTTTAGGTATAGTCAAAAAGTCAAAAGGAAATTAACATTTTTTTTGAGAAACTGTTAAGTCCTCCTTTTATAGAAGTATGCTTATTTTGATGGCCTAATGGCATTTACTTATTTATAAAGACAGCTTTCTCCCCCAACCCCTCACACCCACCCATGGTGATTCATTCAGCAAACCAGTTTATATTCTTTAGGAGGAAAAAGAAAAGAATAATGTCTAGAGATTAAGTAGCTAAAGAGAGATCTGTACTAACTTTTTATCTGAAACATGGCGCAGCAAACTAAAGTCTAAGCAATGGAAATGATACACTCTAAGGGGGAAAACTCTCACTTTCTTCATCTGTAAAATGCAGATTGTAAATTCTAGCTACCGTGAGAAATTAAGGAAGATTGAGCATCTAGCATAGTGTCTGGAATTTAGTAGATATTCAATAAAAAGTAGCCATTGTCATTAATAATAATTTTTATTACGGATGTAACTTGCTAGAAAAAGTAGTCTCTCTCAAAAAGTTGCCCCAGTATACTTTTATGACAGTGATGTTCGTTTAAAAGTTATTAAATGTTCTTTGAAATAGGTTCTTGAACAAAATGCATGTTGACATAGGGTGCACCATTAGAAAGACACATTAATTGGTGGCCTCTAAGTAAGGGGAAGTGTGATTCTGGACACCTGAGAGAATCTGCAACTCATAACAATGGTGAAAATGTCTAAGCAAATTTTCTACTACACTGACCTCTCAGCATTTTTTTCTTCACTTTAGTTTTTTCTGACATTTTACTTAGAAGTAAGTGTTAAACTTAACACTATTCTTTTAAAAGAAAGTATGCAATAGCTAACTTTCCACTATTTATTATCTATATGCTTGTCCTTTAGGCTTCTCTACTTATTTGCTGCATATTTCCCTAATTATTTGTGTCATTACCTGGAAAACACAGCATCAAGATTCTATTGCTACAATTAATAATTGTTAAAGAGATCTGGTAAAAATTTTGGTAGTAGAGAGAATTTTTTCTTTTAACCTATGATAATTATTAAACATAAACTTGGTTATGGATCTTCAAGGCCATTACTTACTGAAATTAAACTTAATATGTGAGCATCTTTTAGCAAATTCCCTTGGACATTCTCAGTTGTTGTGTAAGGCAAAATTATTTTCTCCACATGGGTCTTCTAGGAGTCTATGAGACCACTGTATAATCATCTGAAGTATGCTTTTTGAGCAAATGACATACATACATATATACAAAACTCAGTAAACATAGTTATGGGGTCTGACAAAATTAAACCAAAGGATGTGAGACTACAGCAAGTTCATTAAAAATGTAAAAAACAACAAAGAAATGAAACTTCACAGAGCTAGGATTTTTTTATTGTCTCAAGGAGGTAATTTCTAAATGCTTGTCAGTGACCACAGAGTGATTAATTTATATGAGAGGTAATAAGTAGTAATAAAAATGGTGGCAGCAAAATAAGTGAAAAATGCTTTCCTGCAATTGTCATCAAAGAAATTTTAAAAGTAAAGTGTCATTTTGTACTTATAAAGTTGCTAAAAACTAAAGAAGATGAATATGAACTGATATATAAGTATACAGAAATGGATTCATTCATACTTACTTTTTGCAGCTTCATTAAGATGTAATTGATGTACAATAAATTGCACATATTTAAAGTATACAACTTGATGAGTTTTGACATACCTGTCATACCTCTGAAACCATTGCCATGTCAAGATAATGAACATATTCATCACCCCCAAGAGTTTCCTTGTGCCCTTTTGTAATTGATCTCTCTCTCCTCCTCTACCCTCTTCCTAGATAATTAATGATCTGCTTTCTGTCACTATAAATTAGCTAGTATTTCCTGGAATTTTGTATAAATATAATTATAGAGTATGTACTTGTTTATTGTTTCACTTATATCACTCAGTATAATTATTTTAAGATTCATCCATGTTGTATCAATAGTTTATGACTTTTTAATTCCATTGTATGGCTGTACCACAATTTGTTTACCATCTGATTATGGGCATTTGAAAGGCATTTTTGTTTTTGAGGGGGTAGCTATATAATGCTGCTCTGAATATTAGTGTACAAATCTTTATGTGGACATATATTTTCATTTCTTGGGTAAATATGTTAGAGTGGAATGGGAAGGTCATATTGTGGGTATATGTTTAACTTTTTAAGGCACTGTCAGACTGTTTTCAGGAGAGTTCCAGTTGCTTCACATCCATATTAATTCTTGGCATGATCATTTTTGGTGGTTGTTTTTTTTTTTTGGTTTTTTGTTATTTTTAATTTTAGTTGTTATATTTTGTATTTTTTGTTGGCATTATAAATGGTATTTTTTAAGATTGATTTAGTGTTAATTTCCAGTTACATTTTGTTGGTATATAGAAACACAATTTTTGTTTATTGATCTTGGTTCCTGAATTCCTTCTAAACTTATTAGTTGCCTCTTTTGTAGATTTCTTAGATTTTTCTACATAGACAATAATGCTGTCTGCAAATAAATATGATTTTACTTCTCCAATCTTCCTCCCCATCCCTCCCCTCCCTTTCCCTTTTCTTTTCTTTCCTTCTCTTTTCCTTTCCCTTTCCCTTTTCTTTTCTTTTCTTTTTTTTTTTTTTTTGAGACAGAGTCTCACTCTGTTGCCCGGGCTGTAGAGTGCCGTGGCATCAGCCTAGCTCACAGCAACCTCAAACTCCTGGGCTCAAGCAATCCTTCTGCCTCAGCCTCCCGAGTAGCTGGG